>JAMPIV010008901.1:0-46546 GCA_024509875.1 Oreohelix idahoensis | reverse complement strand
GGTGCTGGCAGCAATTGCCAATTTCAATACATCTGATGTTTCATCTTCAGCTACTCCACAAACAAAGAAGTAAATGTGCGAATGGTGGCATTTGTGCGTTCTATTGGGAAAAGGCCACAGTGCATTGCAGAAATTTTTTCGATATACATGAACACAAGTCAACCCAATGGCAAAGAAAGCAATACCATGATAACGCTGACACAGGATGGATCTATTCAGCAAGTAAGGACATTGCCAATGAAAGAAAAGACCCATGAGAGCACTGAAAAGGGGATTCATAGACACTACCTATGCAGCTGCACATGTAGAAGGAGAAACCATTATATTCAAACAGGAGCTCATTAAACTTCATTTTGTGAGTTCTTTTTCTGTTTTTCTTTGTTTTCTCGGAATTGTCTTTTTAGCATAATTGGTGATCTTTGAAACAAGATATCTCTGGGTCTGTACATTCAATTGACATGAAAAATTAACACACAGTTTTTTTTTTTTGCGTTGTTCATATAATCTTACAGATTCTGATCTAAAATGGATACAATTGAATTCAAAGTTTTTAGTTTTATGACCATCAATGCATATTATAATGAGGCACAAAATATCAAACATTCCAGAAATATTAAATTTTGAAAATTCATTAAAAATTAAACCTTTCTGTCAATCTCTGTCATACTAGTTCATGACCACTTGTACGCTATATATTAATGATTCAGTTTGCCAAGTTTCAGTCAGATCCTTGTACAAATAACAATAGTTTATGATGTTTTAAAAAAGGTATATAATTTATTCACTACGGCGTGCCATATTGGAAAAGGCTAATTTGCATAATTAATGAGGTCATTATGTGACAAACATTTTAAGTCCCATACTAAATCACTATACCCATGGTTGTTTTCATTCTGAAAGGAAAATTTGAGTTTTTTTAACCCTATCATGGTATCCTACGACCTTACCCACAAATAGCTTGACACACCAAACTACGTGCACCAGGTTCATTATGTTTTAGCAAATTAATCTAAATATATCTTTAAGCCACAAATAGCTTGAAACACCAAACTACTGCACCTGGTTCATTATGTTTTAGCCAATAATCTAAATATCTTTAAGCCACAAATAGCTTGACACACCAAACTACTGCACCAGGTTCATTATGTTTTTGCCAATAATCTAAATATCTTTAAGCCACAAATAGCTTGAAACACCAAACTACTGCACCAGGTTCATTATGTTCTAGCCAATAATCTAAATATCTTTAAGCCACAAATAGCTTGACCACACCAAACTACTGCACCAGGTTTCATTATGTTTTAACCAATAATCTAAATATCTTTAAAGCTACAAATAGCTCGAAACACCAAAACTACTGCACCAGGTTTCATTATGTTTTAGCCAATATAATCTAAATATCTTTAAGCCACAAATAGCTTGACACACCAAACTACTGCACCAGGTTCATTATGTTTTTGCCAATAATCTAAATATCTTTAAGCCACAAATAGCTGGATACACCAAGCTGCTGCACGAGGTTTATAATGTTCTAGCCAATAATCTAAATATCTTTAAATCACAATAAGGTTGAAACACTGTTACCAACAGATTACTGGTGGCAATGTATGTAGTTATTATAATATTTATTTGTCTGAGGGAAAGTATTTTGTTTTAGAATCAGAATGCTTTCCTGGCCAAAGATATATCACCCATGATTGATTGATACTTTTGTTTATATGGGTTATCTCCCCTAGATATCGAATTTGGAGTATGAATCTAGATTTTGTTCGTCTGTTCCTTGTTTGGGCCAGAAACAGGTTGTTCTTGCTTAGGTTTATGCAAGAATGTTTATGGTCCGAGTCTATGTTTACTCCTTGTCTATTTAAGACGATTCGGTCTTATATCGTGATATCTTTGTATATCTAAGTGGGGACTATTTTTCCTTGTACTGAACTTTGGGGTCAGGCAGGTTTCTGCGCATGCCGAGACGAAAGAGGGTCTTCGGTGATGATGGAGCCTGGTGAAGGCGATGTCGGAGACGAGTCCTCAGTTTGTTGATCACTGTGATTTGTTATGGGGAAGAAGATAATTTCTGATATAATTATTAAGTCTATGCGTTCCCCAGTGTTTATTCTATAACGCCAGGAGAGGGCGTATGTGTTCTGCTAGTGTATTTCCCATGCCAAGGTAAAAGAACTTTTGCTGAACTTTTTCTTCCTAGGCTTAGATGGGCAGACGTTTACATGATGATTATCTATATCAACATGTCGGGATGACATGTTACCTAGCAGCACTGAATATGATTGTATGCAGCAGTTATGATGAAAGAATATGCTGATTCTTGTAGAAACATGTGTGTTCATGAACAAAGCTTATATTGAAGCTTTACTATGCATCTGTATATAGTGAGCGATGCTCAAGGGAACCAGAAGCCATTTTGGATTCTATTTTTTGTCGATCATCGATCAGAGAACAGGGATGCCCCTTATTATCAGGTGATGATTAAGAGATCAGTTATAAAGAAAACCCAATACTGGTGGGTTAACATTGTCTTCAGAAATATTTGCTGAACTTTACCTAAAGGAATCTTCGCTAGAAAAGAGGTTCTGTCTAGGAGTCATGCTTGAACGTTATTTATTAACTGACATGATCGGTCAGTAAGGCCTGATGGTTATATTTATAAACAGTGGAAACTAAGTGCTTGTCTACGGACGTTCCATTGTAATGTTCTTCAACATGAATGCCAACTTAAGATTGTAGACCATTGATCAACTGTAAGATGATATATGTCGACCTGTTTTCCTGTAACTATACCCGTACTGTCCAAGTGTGTGCGTCCAATTAAACAGTATGAAACGACCACAGTAGTCTGCATCATTAACTTCACAAGGTGACCTGTATGCCCAACACTGTGCCGGGTTTTGAGTTGACCATCTACACCAATACCAGCTTTAAAGAACATTGTGACAGGACGAGTGATATCACACAAGAAAAAGCACTTATCAATGTGGTAGGCCAGCTTTCTGGGCTTAACCTGCACAGTAGACACAACATGGAAGTCAGCTACTCATACCAGATCGTTTCCATGACGCCTGATACGACACACCAACAGTGAGAGTCTACACTTTGTCAACAATTCCTCACGTGACCTATCAAGCGAATACTGAAACTAGGTCAGCGTGTATTGACATTTTTTCGTTGGACATCACAGTGAGTTGCAAACATACGTTTAACTTTTTTGGAAAGAATGCAGTACAAGTCAGAAGTCTTACGTGTGTTAGTTATGAGAACCATCAACGTTGGAACTTCTTGAACTGCTCTATATGTTGAACATTGTAATAGTTTAGTTCAAAATTTAGTGTTTATTAAAGTGGCAGTTTATTGTATTTACATTAGAAACTTTGCCATTACATAACAGCTGCACCTTCGCTACAACACATCTCATTTATATGATATATATGTATTTATGTTTAAATGTTTGCATATTATTTGTGTGTCTATGTCGTGGGCGGTTGGTGAGGTGACTAATATAAGATTTCCCAAGTAACATAGGGCTTATATTAGTGGTCTGTAGGAGGCAATTTTCTTAATTGAAAATTTCCTAGCGACAATTTGTTGCTATTTTTTGTTAGCTGTGACGACTGTACTTATCGTTGTTTTTGTAATATTTTTTTTATTCTTTAGTTTTGTTTTGATTTGTTTGTATTTGTAGGTCTAATCTTTCCTGTCATTCAGTTCTATACAACTTTATATTTATACACTGTGGCGTTATTTGTTTTGTTTATTACGGCGCAGTTATCATCACAGGTTCTGTGATTATTTTCTTCTGTTTTTCTATTTAACTTATTTGATTTCTGCGAATGTTTTCATGTTGTCTTTTATAATTGTTTTGTTTGTGTTCTTGATCAACATACGCTATATAAAATATATTTGATCATACACTACTAGCTGTGTAGTGAACTTATGAGAAAGAATCAACTGATGATTAATTGCTATTATTAGAGGTACACAGTTGATTATACAAGACCTTATTTAAAGGCTTGTTTCCCACAGAGATTGGGATATAGGGAGCTGATTATACAAGTTTTTGTTAAAAACTTGCTCCTGTTTGGTTGAAATAAATTTGTTATTTCAGTGATAATAGCCACATATTATTAGATATTATGGCAACTTTAGACTACTTCATTGAGCAAGGGAGAGCCCTTAGGATGACTCCTGAGGAGTTAAAAGAGTTTGCACTTTCTCATTATGCCAAAGCACAGAAGGAGGAAGAGAAAAAACAAAAAGCTGAAGAAAAAAGATTAAAAAGAGAAGCTGAAGCTGAACAAAAAAGATTAGACAGAGAAGCTGAACAAAAAAGATTAGAAGCTGAGGCTGAAAAACAAAAAGCTGAGGGGAAAAAATGGAATTGGAAGCTGAACAAGAAATTGCAGATGCAGGTGGAGGAAAGGAGAATCCAGATGGAAATGGAAAAAGAAGAAAAAAGACTACAAAGAGAAGCTGAAGCCGAGGAGAGAAAGGCAAAAAGGGAACATGAGGAAAAACTGTTAGCATTTGAGTTAGAAAAATTGAAGTTGACAAACATGGGTAATGTTAATCAGTCATCTGGTGGTAGTGTTAAACCTTTTATTTACAAGATCAAGCTACCAGCATTTAATCCATCCAGTGACGACATAACAGTGTGGCTGGATAGATTTGAACGTTCTTGTCGAAATCATAATGTGGATAGATCACAGTATGCTAATCAGTTATCAGATATACTGAAAGGTGACACTCTGACTAGTTTAAGCTTGGTAGAAGAGGCTGACCAGGATAATTATGATGTTATCAGAGCAGCCTTATTTAAAAAAATATCAATTAACAGAGGAAGGTTACCGTCTTTTGTTTAAGAAAATGGTACCTGAATCAGGGGTAGAATTCTCAGAATTCATTGCAAGGACACGTCTTACATTTAATCGTTGGATTGAGTTGTCCAAAACAGAAAAGACATATGAAGCCCTTATGGACTTATTGCTCAGAGACAAGATTATGTCAAGTGTAAACAAACCATTCCTTGAATTCCTACATGAGCGTAAACCCAAGACACTAAAAGAAATGGAAGAATATTGTACCCAATACGTCACGGCACATCCGGACGTAGCTTTTAGCAATACTAAGGTTAAGGAAGGCATGTCAGTTGCTTCGGCAACATCATACAACCCTAATTATTCACACAAATTTCAGGGACCACAAAACAGGTATGATAAAAAGGGTAACCATAATAGTTATCAAAACCAAGGTAACCAATCATTTCAGGGTTCTTCTGCGAAGTACTGGAGACGAGCCGACAGCCCTCGATTCAGAGGTGGTCATAATTATAGGAATTTCCGCAGAGAAAGTCATTATAGAAACTATCCAAGTCATCCATCATGGAGACAACAAGACCATAGTTATAGAGATACTCATTATAATGAATATGATAATGGTGACCATGAGAACTATGACTCAAACCCAAATAGGGGTTACAATAGAGGAAACAATAATGATTACAGAGGCAATAATAATCGAGGTAGATCACAATACAAAAAACATAAATCACATTATCAGGCAAACTCTGCACAGCAAGAGTCACATGAAGCCGCCTATAAACAGACTAAAGATAATAATGACGCTAATAATATGGCATGTTCCACTTTTGATTTTGGGAGAGCATCTCAGTGCGCCCAATGCAAAACATTATTTGAACCAACTACGGTGTCCACTTTAAGTTGTGGCCATCCTCTTCCCGCTCTTCCTGCGTCAGTCGCGCATGATGGAAGAGGTTCTCTTGTCTTACACAAAGGTTTAGTAAATGACAATCCAGTCTCAGTTCTTTTTTATTCTAGATGCACCACAATTGGTGTTAGGCAGTCACTTGTAGATCCTTCTCGTGCCACAGGAAAAGTAGTCAAATGTGTTACATTTGGCAGCACCTTAGAGAAATACTCTACTGCGAAGATGATCCGACTCTAAAGAAATTCTTCACTCTTGCAACAAAAGGTGATCCGAATAAAGATACAAAGCGTAAATCTTGGATTACAATGAAGAATGGCGTACTTGTACGTATGGTGCAAGACTCCACTAAGTCAAGTCATTCTCAGATTCTTGTGCCCAAGAATTTGAGAGTTAAAATTTTGCAACACGCTCACGACTCTCAGTGTGCTGGACATATGGGTTTTTCCCGTACTAAGTCAAGAGTTCTTGCGGCTTTCTTTTGGCCTTTTGTGAACAAGGACATACGGATTTATTGTCGATCTTGTAAAGTATGTCAAGAGGTCAAATCCAAAGGTCCACGCCATGCTGCACCTATTCAGGCTGCAGACATTCCTATTCCACGATTTCAGAAATGGGCGATAGACATCATTGGTCAATTTCAGATCAAATCTGCTAGAGGACATCAGTTTATCTTGACGTGTGTTGATATGTGCACACGTTGGCCAGAGGCTATTCCTCTGAAGAGCATTACTACTGCTGACATTGCAGATGCTCTTTGGCTTATATTTTCTCGTCTGGGATTCCCCGGAGAGATATTATCAGACCATGGCACCCAACTAATATCGGATACCATGTCTCAAGTAATGTCTGCTTTGCAGATAGAGAGATCTTTGAGTAGTATCTATCATCCTATGTCCAATGGGATGGTCGAACGGCTAAATAGAACACTCACAAACTTACTAGGGAAGATAACTGAGGATCATCCTCAAGATTGGGACAGGGTTTTACCCGCGGCCCTCTTCGCTTACAGAGAGGTCTCCAATGAACATACAGGATTTCCTCCCTTTGAACTTGTCTTTGGCGCGCGATCGCACGGCCCTATTTCTTTGCTTCATGATCTCAGAACCGCTGATAATATTACCGATGACACAAAATCTTCTTACGAATATGTCATCGCGCTGAGACAAAAGATTATCGAAGCATGCAAATTGGCAACTTCTTCTTCTGAATTTGCTAAACAGAAGGCAAGACAATTTGCCAATAAGAAAAGAACCTTACGACAACTTTGTCCTGGTGGCAAAGCATTTGTTTTGCTACCTTGTAGGAAAAACAGACTTCTTATTTCTTGGAAAGGTCCGTACGATATAATCTCGAAAATTTCCGATGTTGACTACATTGTCGATATTGATGGAAAGCATAAAACCTTTCACATCAATATGCTTACGGAATTCCATGAACGTCCGGATTATTTACAGCCTTTTTTCCAGGCAACGGACGATTCACCAGTCCAACATGGTCATTACTCATCACTGTCCGTAATACAGGATGAGGAAACAAGTTTTTCAGATGTAAATCTTCCTCTTCCGATGATTCCACTTCATTCTAGTGAATCATGGAGAAATGTTACTGTCTCTCCTAATTTATCTCTAGGAGAACAGCGACAAGTTTCGGCTATGTTGCAAACATTTCAGGATGTCCTTACTGACATCCCTGGACAAACTCATGTCATTGAGCATGACATTATTCTAACTCACCATAATCCTATTAGGGTCAGGACCTTATCCTATCCCTCTACATTTTCAAGCACAGGTTGAGAAGGAGTTGGATGAGATGATAGATTTAAAAATAATTGAACCACCCACTTCTGCATATTCTTCGCCGATGGTTATTGTTCGAAAAAAAGACAATAACATACGTCTTTGCGTTGACTATCGCAAATTGAATCAAAGTACGAAGTTTGATGCTGAACCTATGCCTTTACTAGAAGAGATACTTACTAGGCTTTCTAAATCTCATTTTTTTCACTTAACTTGATTTGTCTAAAGGATATTGGCAAGTTCCTTTAGCTGAACGCGCCAAACCAATTACGGCTTTTTCTACACCTAGAGGCCTTTTTCAATGGAATTTCATGCCTTTCGGCATTATGAACGCACCAGCTACATTCGTACGCTAGATGCGTAGAATCCAATCTTATCGGTCAGATGTCATTGCGTACCTAGACGACATCTGTCTTTTCAGCGATACTTGGGAAGATCACTATTCGGGGTTAGTTGAATTACTGTCTACTCTACGCGAGTATAACCTGACAGCGAAATCCTCTAAAGCATGCATTGATTTTAGCGAAATTTCTTTCCTAGGCCATCGAGTAGGTCATGGTTTCACTAAGATACTTAACATCTCTATTCCTAAGACTAAAAAGCAAGTGCGAGGTCTCTTAGGTCTTATTCAATTTTATGGAAGATTCATTCCGAATCTATCGTCTATCATGGCACCTCTTTCTACACTACTAAAGAAAGGGTCGCCTAATATGGTCCACTGGTCACAGGAATGCCAATCCTCTTTGGATAAGATTAAAAATTTGTTTTCAACACCACCTATTTTAGTGTTACCTACTACAGATAAGACATTTGTTCTTCGTAGTGACGCTTTATCCACTGGGATTGGAGCAGCACTAATGCAAGAGTACTCTGGAACTCTGCATCCTGTAATGTATATCTCCAGAAAACTTAATGCTGCAGAAAGGAATTACTCGGTTTTAGACCGTGAACTATTGGCTATGGTCTGGTCAATTCTTAAACTACAAAGATTCCTTCTAGGCGCACATTTCATAGTAGAAACCGACCAGAAAGCTCTTACGGCTATACAGAGTAAGAATTTGAAGAGCTCGAGGTCTACTCGATATGCAATTGCTCTTCAACCTTTTCATTTCTCGGTACGAGCTATCCGTGGATCAGATAATGTGATGGCAGACATTTTGTCTAGATGCCCACATGATTCCACCTAACTGTTAGGTCTTGGACTTCTTAACACATCTGAGTCTATAATAGTTCCTTTCTATATCAAGATAGATATACATTGTAATTTGTAATATAATGATTATATCACTACTATCACTACGTTTATTGATATATATTCACCGCTGTTCTTTGATGATTTTTCTTCTTTGTCAATCATGTACTTATAGTGCTTAAATATGAAATTGTTATATGCATTGTGTCATTGCCAGCATTGTAGTATACGTTGGTGGCACCTCCCTGGAAATATGTATACTTAAGAGAAATGCTTTCTCTGAGATGTTGAGATATATTCTCACACGTCGATCTATGCTTCGACTTTACCTTAATTTGACATTATAAATTGCTCTTATTAGTCATCTGCGCATTATTCGTGCGTTGTGAGCCTATAGTATGTTGCTCTCAGATGAACCCGGGGGTTGCGGTAGTCTGTTACCAACAGATTACTGGTGGCAATGTATGTAGTTATTATAATATTTATTTGTCTGAGGAAAAGTATTTGGTTTTAGAATCAGGATGCTTTCCTGGCCAAAGATATATCACCCATGATTGATTGATACTTTTGTTATATGCGTTATCTCCCCTGGATATCGAATTTGGCGTACGAATCTAGATTTTGTTCGTCTGTTCCTTATTGGGCCAGAAGCAGATTGTTCTTGCTTAGGTTTATGCAGGAATGTTTATGGTCTGAGTCTATGTTTACTCCTTGTCTATTTAAGACGATTCGGTCTTATATCGTGATATCTTTGTATGTCTAAGTGGGACTATATTTCCTTGTACTGAACTTTGGGGTCAGGCAGTTTCTGCGCATGCCGAGACGAAAGAGGGTCTTCGGTAATGATGGAGCCTGATGAAGGCCATGTCGGAGACGAGTCCTCAGTTTGTTGATCACTGTGATTTGTTATGGGGAAGAAGATAATTTCTGATATGATTAAGTCTATGAGTTCCCCAGTGTTTATTCTATAACGCCAGGAGAGGGCGTATGTGTTCTGCTAGTGTATTTCCCATGCCAAGGTAAAAGAACTTTTGCTGAACTTTTTCTTCCTAGGCTTAGATGGGCAGACGTTTACATGATGATTATCTATATCAATATGTCGGGATGACATGTTACCTAGCAGCACTGAATATGATTGTATGCAGCAGTTATGATGAAAGAATATGCTGATTCTTGTAGAAACATTTGTGTTCATGAACAAAGCTTATATTGAAGCTTTACTATGCATCTGTATAGTGAGCGATGCTCAAGGGAACCAGAAGCCATTTTGGATTCTACTTTTTGTCAATCATCGATCAGAGAACAGGGATGCCCCTTATTATCAGGTGATGATTAAGAGATCAGTTATAAAGAAAACCCAATACTGGTGGGTTAACATTGTCTTCAGAAATATTTGCTGAACTTTACCTAAAGGAATCTTCGCTAGAAAAGAGGTTCTGTCTAGGAGTCATGCTTGAACATTATTTATTAACTGACATGATCGGTCAGTAAGGCCTGATGGTTATATTTATAAACAGTGGAAATCTAAGTGCTTGTCTACGGACGTTCCATTGTAATGTTCTTCAACATGAATGCCAACTTAAGATTGTAGACCATTGATCAAATGTATGATGATATATGTCGACCTGTTTTCCTGTAACTATACCCGTACTGTCCAAGTGTGTGCGTCCAATTAAACAGTATGAAACGACCACAGTAGTCTGCATCATTAACTTCTAACTACGTGTGAGTGAGTGTTTGATCTAGTCAACTCTTCAGAACAATCCATGCATTCGCGTATTGTCACTCACATTAACACTCATAGTCAACATTACATCCTTGTCGGAGCCTCATTACGTTTTGGACAAGGTGACCTGTATGTCCAACACTGTGCCGGGTTTTGAGTTGACCATCTACACCAATACCAGCTTTAAAGAACATTGTGACTGGACGAGCGATATCACACAAGAAAAAGCACTTATCAAACACCAAACTACTGCACCAGGTTCATTATGTTTTAGCCAATAATCTAAATATCTTTAAGCCATAAATAGCTTGAAACACCATACTACTGCACAAGGTTCATTATGGTCTAGCCAATAATCTAAATACCTTTAAATCACAAATAGCTTGAAACACCAAACTACTGCACCAGGTTCATTATGTTCTAGCCAATAATCTAAATATCTTTAAATCACAATAAGCTTGAAACACCAAACTACTGCACCAGGTTCATTATGTTTTAGCCAATAATCTAAATATCTTTAAGCCACAAATAGCTTGAAACACCAAACTACTGCACCAGGTTCATTATGTTCTAGTCAATAATCTAAATATCTTTATATCACAAATAGTGTGAAACAGTAGACTACTGCACTAGGTTCATTATGTTCTAGCCAATAATATAAATATCTTTAAATCACAAATAACTTGAAACACCAAACTACTGCACCAGGTTCATTAAGTTCTAGCCAATAATCTAAATACCTTTAAGCCACAAATAGCTTAAAACACCAAACTACTGCACCATGTTCATTATGTTTTAGTCAATAATCTAAATATCTTTAAGCCACAAATAGCTTGAAACACCAAACTACTGCAAGAGGTTCATTATGTTCTAGCAAATAATCTAAATATCTTTAAATCACAAATAGCTTGAAACACCAAACTACTGCACCAGGTTCATTATGTTTTAGCCAATAATCTAAATATCTTTAAGCCATAAATAGCTTGACACACCAAACTACTGATCCAGGTTCATTATGTTTTAGCCAATAATCTAAATATCTTTAAGCCACAAATAGCTTGACACACCAAACTACTGCACCAGGTTCATTATGTTTTAGCCAATAATCTAAATATCTTTAAGCCACAAATAGCTTGAAACACCAAACTACTGCACCATGTTCATTATGTTTTAGGCAATAATCCGAATATCTTTAAGCCACAAATAGCTTGACACACCAAACTACTGCACCAGGTTCATTATATTTTAGCCAATAATATAAATATCTTTAAGCCACAAATAGCGTGAAACACCAAAATACTGAACCAGGTTCATTATGTTTTAGCCAATAATATAAATATCTTTAAGCCACAAATAGCTTGAAACACCACACTACTGCACCAGGTTTATTATGTTTTAGCCAATAATCTAAATATCTTTATGCCACAAATAGCTTGAAAACCCAAACTACTGCCAATAATCTAAATATCTTTAAGCCACAAATAGCTTGAAACACCAAACTACTGCACCAGGTTCAATATGTTCTGGCGAATAATCTAAATATCTTTAAGTCACAAATAGCTTGAAACATCAAACTACTTTACCAGGTTCACTATGTTTTAGCCAATAATCTAAATATCTTTAAGCCACAAATAGCTTGAAAACCCAAACTACTGCCAATAATCTAAATATCTTTAATCCACAAATAGCTTTAAACATCAAACCACTGCATCAGGTTCAATATGTTTTAGCCAATAATCTAAATATCTTTAAGCCACAAATCGCTTGAAACACCAAACTACTGCACATAGTTCATTATGTTTTAGCCAATAATCTAAATATCTTTAAGCCACAAATAGCTTAACACACCAATCTACTGCACCAATAATCTAAATATCTTAAAGCCACAAATATCTTGACACAACAAACTACTGCACCAGGTTCATTATGTTTTACCCAATAATTTTAAATATTTTTAAGCCAGAAATAGCTTGAAACACCAAACTACTGCACCAGGTTCATTATGTTTTAGGCAATAATCTAAATATCTTTAAGCCACAAATAGCTTGAAACACAAAACTACTGCACCAGGTTCATTATGTTCTAGCCAATAATCTAAATATCTTTAAATCACAAATAGCTTGAAACACCAAACTACTGCACCAGGTTCATTATGTTTTAGCAAATAATCTAAATATCTTTAAGCTGCAAATAGCTTGACACACCAAACTACTGCACCAGGTTCATTATGTTTTAGCCAATAATCTAAATATCTTTAAGCCACAAATAGCTTGACACACCAAACTACTGCACCAGGTTCATTATGTTTTAGCCAATAATCTAAATATCTTTAAGCCACAAATAGCTTAAAACAACAAACTACTGCACCAGGTTCATTATGTTTTAGCCAATAATCTAAATATCTTTAAGCCACAAATAGCTTGACACACCAAACTACTGCACCAGGTTCATTATGTTCTAGTCAATAATCTAAATATCTTTATATCACAAATAGTGTGAAACAGTAGACTACTGCACTAGGTTCATTATGTTCTAGCCAATAATATAAATATCTTTAAATCACAAATAACTTGAAACACCAAACTACTGCACCAGGTTCATTATGTTCTAGCCAATAATCTAAATACCTTTACGCCACAAATAGCTTAAAACACCAAACTACTGCACCATGTTCATTATGTTTTAGTCAATAATCTAAATATCTTTAAGCCACAAATAGCTTGAAACACCAAACTACTGCAAGAGGTTCATTATGTTCTAGCAAATAATCTAAATATCTTTAAATCACAAATAGCTTGAAACACCAAACTACTGCACCAGGTTCATTATGTTTTAGCCAATAATCTAAATATCTTTAAGCCATAAATATCTTGACACACCAAACTACTGATCCAGGTTCATTATGTTTTAGCCAATAATCTAAATATCTTTAAGCCACAAATAGCATGACACACCAAACTACTGCACCAGGTTCATTATGTTTTAGCCAATAATCTAAATTTCTTTAAGCCACAAATAGCTTGACACACCAAACTACTGATCCAGGTTCATTATGTTTTAGCCAATAATCTAAATATCTTTAAGCCACAAATAGCTTGACACACCAAACTTCTGCACCAGGTTCATTATGTTTTAGCCAATAATGTAAATTTCTTTAAGCAACAAATCGCTTGAAACACTAAACTACTGCACCATGTTCATTATGTTTTAGCCAATAATCCGAATACCTTTAGGCCATAAATAGCTTGACACACCAAACTACTGCACCAGGTTCATTATCTTTTAGCCAATAATCTAAATATCTTTAGGCCACAAATAGCTTGAAAACCCAAACTACTGCCAATAATCTAAATATCTTTAAGCCACAAATAGCTTGAAACACCAAACGACTGCACCAGGTTCATTATGTTCTAGCGAATAATCTAAATATCTTTAAGTCACAAATAGCTTGAAACATCAAACTACTTTACCAGGTTCACTATGTTTTAGCCAATAATCTAAATATCTTTAAGCCACAAATAGCTTGAAAACCCAAACTACTGCCAATAATCTAAATATCTTTAAGCCACAAATAGCTTGAAACACAAAACTACTGTACCAGGTTCATTATGTTCTAGCCAATAATCTAAATATCTTTAAATCACAAATAGTTTGAAACACCAAACTACTGCACCAGGTTCATTATGTTTTAGCAAATAATCTAAATATCTTTAAGCTGCAAATAGCTTGACACACCAAACTACTGCACCAGGTTCATTATGTTTTAGCCAATAATCTAAATATCTTTAAGCCACAAATAGCTTTAAACACCAAACTACTGCACCATGTTCATTATGTTTTAGCCAATAATCTAAATATCTTTAAGCCACAAATAGCTTTAAACACCAAACTACTGCAAGAGGTTCATTATGTTCTAGCCAATAATCTAAATATCTTTAAATCACAAATAGCTTGAAACACCAAACTACTCCACCAGGTTCATTATGATTTAGCCAATAATCTAAATATCTTTAAGCCATAAATAGCTTGACACACCAAACTACTGATCCAGGTTCATTATGTTTTAGCCAATAATCTAAATATCTTTAAGCCACAAATAGCTTGACACACCAAACTACTGCACCAGGTTCATTATTTTTTAGCCAATAATCTAAATATCTTTAAGCCATAAATAGCTTGACACACCAAACTACTGATCCAGGTTCATTATGTTTTAGCCAATAATCTAAATATCTTTAAGCCACAAATAGCTTGACACACCAAACTTCTGCACCAGGTTCATTATGTTTTAGCCAATAATGTAAATTTCTTTAAGCCACAAATCGCTTGAAACACTAAACTACTGCACCATGTTCATTATATTTTAGCCAATAATCCGAATACCTTTAAGCCATAAATAGCTTGACACACCAAACTACTGCACCAGGTTCATTATCTTTTAGCCAATAATCTAAATATCTTTAGGCCACAAATAGCTTGAAAACCCAAACTACTGCCAATAATCTAAATATCTTTAAGCCTAAAATAGCTTGAAACACCAAACGACTGCACCAGGTTCATTATGTTCTAGCGAATAATCTAAATATCTTTAAGTCACAAATAGCTTGAAACATCAAACTACTTTACCAGGTTCACTATGTTTTAGCCAATAATCTAAATATCTTTAAGCCACAAATAGCTTGAAAACCCAAACTACTGCCAATAATCTAAATATCTTTAAGCCACAAATAGCTTGAAACACAAAACTACTGTACCAGGTTCATTATGTTCTAGCCAATAATCTAAATATCTTTAAATCACAAATAGTTTGAAACACCAAACTACTGCACCAGGTTCATTATGTTTTAGCAAATAATCTAAATATCTTTAAGCTGCAAATAGCTTGACACACCAAACTGCTGCACCAGGTTCATTATGTTTTAGCCAATAATCTAAATATCTTTAAGCCACAAATAGATTGACACACCAAACTACTGCACCAGGTTCATTATGTTTTAGCCAATAATCTACATATCTTTAAGCCACAAATAGCTTGAAACAACAAACTACTGCACCAGGTTCATTATGTTTTAGCCAATAATCTAAATATCTTAAACCAGAAATAGCTTGACACACCAAACTACTGCACCAGGTTCATTATGTTCTAGTCAATAACCTAAATATCTTTAATCCACAAATAGATTGACACACCAAACTACTGCACCAGGTTCATTATGTTTTAGCCAATAATCTACATATCTTTAAGCCACAAATAGCTTGAAACAACTAACTACTGCACCAGGTTCATTATGTTTTAGCCAATAATCTAAATATCTTTAAGCTGCAAATAGCTTGACACACCAAACTACTGCACCAGGTTCATTATGTTTTAGCCAATAATCTAAATATCTTTAAGCCAAAAATAGATTGACACACCAAACTATTGCACCAGGTTCATTATGTTCTAGTCAATAACCTAAATATCTTTAAGCCACAAATAGATTGACACACCAAACTACTGCACCAGGTTCATTATGTTTTAGCCAATAATCTACATATCTTTAAGCCACAAATAGCTTGAAACAACTAACTACTGCACCAGGTTCATTATGTTTTAGCCAATAATCTAAATATCTTTAAGCTGCAAATAGCATGACACACCAAACTACTGCACCAGGTTCATTATGTTTTAGCCAATAATCTAAATATCTTTAAGCCACAAATAGATTGACACACCAAACTACTGCACCAGGTTCATTATGTTTTAGCCAATAATCTACATATCTTTAAGCCACAAATAGCTTGAAACACCAAACTACTGCACCAGGTTCATTATGTTTTAGCCAATAATCTAAATATCTTTAAGCCACAAATAGCTTTAAACACCAAACTACTGCAAGAGGTTCATTATGTTCTAGCCAATAATCTAAATATCTTTAAATCACAAATAGCTTGAAACACCAAACTACTGCACCAGGTTCATTATGATTTAGCCAATAATCTAAATATCTTTAAGCCATAAATAGCTTGACACACCAAAACTACTGATCCAGGTTCTATTATGTTTTAGCCAATAATCTAAATATCTTTAAGCCACAAATAGCTTGACACACCAAACTACTGCACCAGGTTCATTATTTTTTAGACAATAATCTAAATATCTTTAAGCCATAAATAGCTTGACACACCAAACTACTGATCCAGGTTCATTATGTTTTAGCCAATAATCTAAATATCTTTAAGCCACAAATAGCTTGACACACCAAACTTCTGCACCAGGTTCATTTGTTTTAAGCCAATAATGTAAATTTCTTTAAGCCACAAGCATCGCTTGAAAAAACACTAAACTACTGCACCATGTTCATTATATTTTGTAGCCAATAATCCGAATACCTTTAAGCCATAAATCAAAATGAACTTTCGACACATCAAACTACTGCACCAGGTTCATTATGTTTTAGCCAATAATCTAAATATCTTTAAGCCACAAATAGCTTGAAAACCCAAACTACTGCCAATAATCTAAATATCTTTAAGCCACAAATAGCTTGAAACACCAAACTACTGCAGCAGGTTCATTATGTTTAGCGAATAATCTAAATATCTTTAAGTCACAAATAGCTTGAAACATCAAACTACTTTACCAGGTTCACTATGTTTTAGCCAATAATCTAAATATCTTTAAGCCACAAATAGCTTGAAAACCCAAACTACTGCCAATAATCTAAATATCTTTCGGCCACAAATAGCTTAAAACACAAAAACTACTGTACCCATGTTTATTATGTTTTAGCCAATAATCTAAATATCTTTAAGCCACAAATAGTTTGAAACACCAAACTACTGCACCAGGTTCATTATGTTTTAGCTAATAATCTAAATATCTTTAAGCCACAAATAGCTTGAAACACCAAACTACTGCACCAGGTTCATTATGTTTTAGCCAATAATCTAAATATCTTTAAGCCACAAATAGCTTGACACACCAAACTACTGCACCAGGTTCATTATGTTTTAGCCAATAATCTACATATCTTTAAGCCACAAATAGCTTGAAACAACAAACTACTGCACCAGGTTCATTATGTTTTAGCCAATAATCTAAATATCTTTAAGCCACAAATAGCTTGAAACACCAAACTACTGCACCATGTTCATTATGTTTTAGCCAATAATCTAAATATATTTAAGCCACAAATAGCTTTAAACACCAAACTACTGCAAGAGGTTCATTATGTTCTAGCCAATAATCTAAATATCTTTAAATCACAAATAGCTTGAAACACCAAACTGCTGCACCAGGTTCATTATGTTTTAGCCAGTAATCTAAATATCTTTAAGCTGCAAATAGCTTGACACACCAAACTACTGCACCAGGTTCATTATGTTTTAGCCAATAATCTAAATATCTTTAAGCCACAAATAGCTTGACACACCAAACTACTGCACCAGGTTCATTATGTTCTAGCCAATAAAATAAATATCTTTAAGCCACAAATAGCTTGAAACAACACACTACTGCACCAGGTTTTTTATGTTTTAGCCAATAATCTAAATATCTTTAAGCCACAAATAGCTTGAAACACCAAACTACTGCACCAGGTTCATTATGTTTTAGCAAACAATCTAAATATCTTTAAGCCACAAATAGCTTGAAACAACAAACTACTGCACCAGGTTTTTTATGTTTTAGCCAATAAACTAAATATCTTTAAGCCACAAATAGCTTGACACATGTCAAAACCTTAAGTTCCTGCCCATGCACCAGGTTTCATTATGTTTTAGCCAATAATCTAAATATCTTTAAGCCAATCAAATAGCTTGAAACACCCAAACTACTGCCAATTAATCTAAATATCTAAATTTTAAGCCACATAATAGCTGCTTGAAACTCAAACTACTGCACAGGTTCATTATGTTCTAGCCGAAATAATCTTAAATATCTTTAAGTCACAGATCGCTTGAAACACACAAACTACTGCAACCAGGTTCATTATGTTATTAGCCAATAATATAAATATCTTAAGCCACAAATAGCGGGACAACACACCAAACTAACTCTTATACCAGGTTCATTATGTTTTAGCCAATAATCTAAATATCTTTAAGCCATAAATAGCTTGACACACCAAACTACTTGATCCAGGTTCATTATGTTTTTGTCTAAATATCTTTAGCCAATAATCCAATATCTTTAATGCCCAACATAAGCTTTGACACACCAAACTACTGCACCAGGTTTTCATTATGTTTTAGCCAATATTCTAATTTCTTTTTAAGCCACAAATAGCTCAAAACACAAACTACTGCACCCATGTTCATTATGTTTTTTAGCCAATAATCCCGAATATCTTTAAGCCATAAATAGCTTGACACACACCAAACTACTGCACCAGGTTCATTATATTTTAGCCAATAATTATAAATATCTTAAGCCAAATCAATAGCGTGAAACACCAAAATACTGCACCAGGTTCATTATGTTTTAGCCAATAATCTAAATATCTTTAAGCCACAAATAGCTTGGAAACACCACACTACTGCACCAGGTTCATTATGTTTTAGCCCAATAATCTAAAAATCTTTAAGCCACAAATAGCTTGAAAACCAAAATTACTGGCCGATAATCTAAATATTCGTTAAGCCACAAATCGCTTGAAACATCAAACTACTGCACCAGGTTTCATTATGTTTTTAGCCAGGGTAATCTAAATATCTTTATTTAAGCCACAAATAGCTTGAAACACCAAACTATAATTCCCCTTTTTTCTCGTGCTCCGTAGGGGGTTAAAGAAAACCAGTGCATGCAGGTCGCCTAGCAGAAAAAGCTTCACCAAAGCATGTATGGGATCTCTAGCTGTGTTTATGTTAACACTTTGTTTAGCATGATAAGGTTGCCAGCTCAGCATGTCATATTATTTACTTGTCTCTTCAGAATAAAACTACCCAGGTCCTATTAATCAGACACGTTCATTATATTCAACTAAAGGAGCACATGCTAAAAAAGAAAAATCTTATGTAATTCATATCAACCAATCAATACTCTTTAGCTCCCCAAGGAGCACAGGCCTTCAACAAACACATGCCAAGTCTTCCTGTCCTGTGCCATCCGCTCAAGTGTTTTTTTTCATCATTTTTCATCTATGTATCCAGTTCTCTTCTCCATGTATTTTTTGGTCTACCTCTGCCTCTCTTTCTCTGTGGGTTCTAGAACAACAGAACTGCCTTGTAATGCTATCAACAGGTTTCCTCAATGTGTGCCCTATCCATCGCCAGCGTCTTCTTCTCAACTCTTGTTCCACTGGCAGTTGTCATCAATTCCACATTTGTGACTTTGTCATACCATTTCAGTCCTTCTATTCTACGCAAGCACCCGTTTATAAAAGTCTCGCCTTTTTTGGTTGTTTTTGTTGCTGTCCGTGTCTCAGAGCCACTCAAAAGGTCTGGCTTGACATTTGATGTAACCCATTATGTGACTAGGAAAAACAATTTCACCACGAGCGAGCGCCATTAATGGTGTTCAATAGAGAAGAGTAGTAAAAGTAAGAAAATTAGCAGGTCAATAATAACCAATGATTCTGTCTAAAGCAAACAACAATATTTATATATATAATTTTAAAACCATCGTAAAAATTAAAGTCCTAAAAGCGAGGGACTATGAAACACAAATCTGAGTTTATAATATATTTAAACCTCAGAGAATGGAAAACAAATAATATGCGAAATATTAATTAGGTATTATAAAATTTTATTTAGGTATATGGTTAAAAAATAATTGATAATTCCTGAAATTGTTAGTTTAAACTTCTTTGACTATAGACCAACGCTCTGAGCGTTGCAAAATTCAACGCGCCCGTGCAGAGCAACCGCTCACAGCGTGGTTTTGATAGGAGTTTATCACGACATAAACCCTAAAAATCGTCCGTTTTATGCAGTTGATATATTAAAACTCGTAGAATGAATGACTTCCGCTATACTATTTAAACAACTAATTTGACTGTAGTTAATAAGCAATCACATGAACGTGTTTTGACGTTATTTATCACAATTTTTGTGAAGATTAGCGTGTTTGCGTTTTTTCGTTGTTATTTGCTAGAGAAATATGTGACGCTTTATATTTACATTTTCTAAGTCTCCTAAGCAAATAAACTTGTGTCAAAAACTACTTTGAAACTTTGCTGACATTGATGATGATTGTTTGGTAGTCACAGTTTTGTTGTCAAAATACGGAATCTCTGTGCAGAAAAAGCTAGGACAATACTACATTTAGTTGATGTGTGGGCGTAGTCATATTCTGGCCGATCAAAAAGCAAGAAATCACTAGACCTACCGTAACATCTAATCACTTAGTTTTTTGGTAGAAGATAAAGCTAGCGGATACTATTTAAAACATTAAAACAAGAGTAAAAAAGTTTTTTATATGACGTTTGCTATTCTTCTTTATTTGTTTGAAAATTACGTAATGCAAGATTGCATAAATTTTTTTTTCTTACAAAGAACCACAGAAAAAACTGGTGTGAATAACATTAAATGCACTACCTAGTCGCCATAAGCACGTTTTTTTTTACTTTGTACATGGATTAACTTGACGTGTTTGAGATTAAAAAGAAAGTTTTATTGTCCTGCAACAGTAAATTTGTCTTTGGTAAGGCACACGTATTCTACTGTTCAACGTTTTTTAGCGTTTTCAATTTGAACATGCAAAATGTTTTAAGTATACCGAATAACAAGGTTTTGTTGTGGTATTACTATACCAAAGACATTTATATTACAATTCTCTATCAATTTCCCTACAGTTTGGTATATAATATGTACATGTTCAAAGGAAAATAGTCACAAAGCCAAAATTTAGACTGAAAGATGAACACTGCACTCTCTAAAATTCTGCCCACAAAAAAAGTCTGGCCCACGGCGTGCTATAAATAAACTCTGGAATTCGTTCTTCCTTCCTCGTTTAATTCGTTCCTGCTAAAGGACGGTGGTTGCGTTAGTGTCATGTTTACGCCGTCAGCTGTGATATCTGCACCTTTAAGGTCGACACATCCGACTTCCTGCACTTCATTTTTTTAGGGCACCGGGTTTGCCTTCCCACTTGCGATCCGTACTCGCTCAGCCAGCCTGCACTGCTGCAGGGATCTGTTTCCAGGACCACCACGTGGAGGTGGGAGTAAAAAAATCTTGGACCAGCTCTGGTTGTAGCTGGTCCTGATGCAAGCAGTTCAAGCTATGGGTCGCTGGTACTGCATTCACTATTGCGGCATCTTGAAAAGATTTCACTATTATTAAATTAAAATAACCTGATGTGGTTTGGTGCGAGTCCTTGAAAAGATGAACAAACAAATATAAACTATTGTTGCTTCAGAGGGGGCTCGTGACCGTAGGTTGAGAGTCATCACATGAAACAAACTGTTATACTCGTGGTCAGGGAGGAGGCATTCACATGAAACAAACATGAAACTGTTATACTCGTGTCAGGTTGAGAGTCATTACATGAAAACAAACTGTTATACTCGTGTCAGGTTGAGAGACATCAAACTGAAACAAACTGTTATAATCGTGTCAGGTTGAGAGTCATCACATGAAACATAACTTTTATACTCGTGTCATGTTGAGAGTCATCACATGAAACAAAAACTGTTATACTCGTGTCAGGTTGGGAGACATCACATGAACACAAATGTTATACTCGTGTCAGGTTGAGAGTCACCACATGAAACAAACTGTTATAAAAAACTTCTTAAAAACAAACATGCTTCCTTTAATGGTGGCCCAGCTACAGTGGTGGTCCAAGCTCATCAAAAGAAGCATAAAAGGTGAATGTTGATGATGCGACGTTTGTATAGTATACATGGGCTCTAGAAAAGAATCTTATGTAACCTATATTTATGAAGGATAATGAACTATATGCCCGCCCATCATTTTTGCTTACTTGCAGGCGACTTAAAAAACTGAAGTTTTGGGATAATGTAGAAATTTGGGGATGTTATAGAAACGTGTTCGCTTTCGGGCCCGGTCCTCTCTGACTAGGGGAACGTCTTGTCGGCAGGCGGCCAGTGGTTCTCGCAAGAATAAAATCGCCGTGGGCCGCCGGGATTCCGCTCTGCACAGAGCGCTGTGATCCTGCCAGGAGTCATATGCTTGTCTCAAAGATTAAGCCATGCATGTCTAGGTTCACACTGTCTAATGGTGAAACCGCTCAAGGCTCATAAAATCAGTTGAGGTTCCTTAGATGACACGATCCTACTTGGATAACTGTGGCAATTCTAGAGCAATACATGCTTACCACAGAAAGATGTGTACGTTTCGAGATATCGCTCGCACATTCCGGCATTTTCCTCAGACCTTTGGGTCTCGAGGTGTCCGTGTCCCTTATAAAGTAAGCAATGACTGGAAGGGACGCACAATGTCCGGCATTCCCCTCAGAACCTTCGGGTATCGAGGTGTCTGTATCCCTTATACAGTTAAAAATAACTAAAAGGGAAGATGGATTGGGTGGCAAGTTCCGTATCCTACTAGTGACAGGCGGTTGCTACTGGTGTCTTTGCCGGGTAGCGACCAGACCGTTCCTCTGACTCCAGGCCGGGTCTTGCTGCATGGGCAACAGCTCGATCTACACCTTCCCAATCTCGTGCCACAGCGAAAGTTTAATTTCGGGAGGTACGCTCCTATGGTCATAAATGACTGGGAAGGGAAGATAGACATAGGAAAACGTATTGGCTATTATAGAAATTTTGGGACGTTATAGAAACGTATGGTTAATGTAGAAATTTGGGGATGTTATAGAAACGTATGGTTAATGTAGAAATTTGGGGACGTTATAGAAAGTATGGCTAATGTAGAAATTAGGGAGATGTTAAAAAACGTATGGCTAATTGTAGAAATTTGGGATACGTGATTAGAAACATATAGTTAATGTAGAAATATTTGGGGACGTTATAGAAAGTTAGTTGTTGCTTATCCTTTACAGGACGTGGCAAATCAACCCCAGCTTTTACTGGCTGTTTGTGATTTTTTATAGGCAATTTTTTCATTCAGTAGTTTGCCATTGCTTTCTGAACGGTACGGCGCTTATACCATTGTTAAAAATCCACACAAAGCGATCTGCTACCAAACCGCCTGCAGCAGGTTTTCAACCTGGTATATCTGGATTATGAAACTGCGTTCATATCCATTAGGCCACAGACGCCGACACGTTTATAGAAACGTATGGCTAATATAGAAATTTGGGGACGTTTATAGAAACTTAGGGCTAATATTAGAAATTTGGGATGTTACAAAATACGTATGGCTAATGTAGACATTCGAGGATGTTGCAGACAATTAAATTTGGGGTATTATAGATTGCCTGAATTTACTTTCCAGATGCAGCATACCTGAGAGACAGTAAACTTTTATTTTCTTTTGTCTCTTAAGAGACTCCGTAAACTACCCGGTTCGTTAATCAGACACGTTCATTATTATTCAATGTGAAGGGAGCATGCTAAAAAATCCGATGTAATTTCTCACTCGGTCAATACCCTTTAGCTCCCCAAGGAGCATAGGCCTTCAACAAACACATGCCAAGTCTTCCTGTCCTGTGCCATCCGCTCAAGTTCTTTCCATGTTTTCCTCATCATTTTCACTGCTGTATCCAGTTCTCTTCTCCATGTGTTTTTTGGTCTACCTCTGCCTCTCTTTCCCTGTGGATTCCAGAACAAGGACTGCCTTGTAATGCTATCAACAGGTTTCCTCAATGTGTGTCCTATCCAGTGGCCACAGCGTCTTCTTCTCAAAACTCTTGTTATATCTTAGTTATGTTATTAAATAATTACATAAA
This sequence comes from Oreohelix idahoensis, assembly GCA_024509875.1. NCBI lineage: Eukaryota > Metazoa > Mollusca > Gastropoda > Stylommatophora > Oreohelicidae > Oreohelix > Oreohelix idahoensis. The sequence continues at coordinate 22,301 of JAMPIV010008901.1, read as the reverse complement.
CGTTCCTATGTGTAGGTTTTTATTAGATAATTTTGTGCCTGTTTAGTATTAAATTTATGATAAGGAAAACTGTAAATCTTGTGGCTAAACTAATATTGTTACTGGTTACAATGTTGGGATTGTTATTTGTATTGTATTATTTATTGGTTATTATAATATTTAAGTTAAGTATTTAAGATACATATTGAGAACAAATGAATTTTCAGTATGGAAAGACGAGAGAAAAGGAGAGGGCAGAATGTTAGACGGGGCCTAGCGTGTGCCCATTTCTAAAACCTTTGAAAATATAGTTCAGTTCGTTCGTTCGTTCCTTGGGCAGTTGTTCTGGGTTCTTGTCATCAATTTCCACATTTGGTGAACTTTGTCATTACCATTCAGTCCTTCTATTCTACGCAAGCACCTCCGTTTTATAAAAGTCTGTAGCTTTTTGTAGTTTGTTATGTTTTTGTTGCTCTCCATGTCTCAGAGCCATACAATAGTTACTGACTTGGACATTTTATTGACCCATAATGTTATATGAAAAACAATTTCGACATCAGCGAGTGCAGTTATGTATTTGTTCAAAGAGAAAGAGTAGGAAAAAAGTAGGAAAAAAGGTTTGAAGTATAGCTAATAAGTATTGATTCTGTGTATAGCAAACATTAGTGAATAGATTCTATATGCCCATATATATTATATATATATCTAATTATCTTGTATTTATATATGTGATTATATATATATATATTATATTTTATAGCGGTGCTTTATATATATATATATATATATATATCTTATATTATATATATACTGTAGTATAGGATTTTTTAAACGCGTTACTAAAAAACGTAAAACAGCCCCAAAAAGCGTAGTTATGAAGACATGCATGAGTTTACAATATTAACGTCAGCGAATGGAAAAGTGAAATAATATGCGAAGTTAATGTGGTGGCTATTTTTAGGTTCTGGTTTAAAAACGTTGAATAATTTGTCCTTTAAATCAGAGAAATAGTTGCTGTTTAATAAGAAGATTATTTTTCAGCCCCATAAACTAACATGGTTTTCGGTAGGGGTTTATAAAAAGTGAGTGTCACTGTGTTGACTGTTGGAGTTTTAAAGTAACTTGAATGCGGTTTTCTGCGGAGTCGCTTGAAAAGATGAATGTAAACAGGTTTTCGCTAAAATGAGGTATTGTGTACTATCAGATGTGGCTCGTCTTCAGGTTCTGATTTAATTGTCATTCACTGGCATGAAAGAGTTTTATAGTAGTTTTGATTATCGTTAGTTCACGGTTGAGAGTCCATCACCATGAGGGTTCAAACTGTTAATACTCCGTGTCAGCAAGCACCTGAGGAGTTATTTATGAAACAATCCTGTTTATACGTGTGTCAGGTTGGTAGGTCGAGTCACCTGATAAAGCATACTAACTGTTAGGACTGTGTCAGGTTTGAGTTTGATCATTCCTGAAATTGGGAGTGATAGGTTGTACTCGTGTCAGGTTGAGAGTCATCACAATTGAAACAAACTGGTTAGGGACTCGTGTCAGGTTGAGTAGTCATCACCTGAAAACAAATTTTATACTCGGTGTCAGGTTGAGTGTCATCTGAAACAAACTGTTATACTCGTGTCTGGTTGTGGAGAGGTCATCCACAATGAAAAGTATGCACTTATATCGTGTCAGAGGTTTTATTTTGTAGGTCATTCACCTGTGATTGTTGTGGTGTTTTTTTTTATAACGTGGTGTCTGGTTGAGAGTCATCACATGAAACGAAACTGTTTATGGTCGTGTAGTTGACTGTGGTGGAGGAGTGGCACATGAAAACAAACATTTTGGGGGCTTATAAAACTTAGTGGTAAACAACATGCTTCAATGGATGGGCCCAGCTACAAGTGGTGGTCCGAAATCTCTTTTAAAGAGTGCAAAACAATGGTGAGTTTATGTTGCAAGATGATGGCGAGTCGTTTAGTTTGTTATAGAATGTGGGCCCTAGAATTAGAATCTTATGTAACTCTATATTTAATGACGGGATTAAGCTGTTTATATCCTGCACCAGTTTGACTATTTTTGCTTTCTATGCGGTCGGAGCTTGAAAACTCAATAGTTTGGGGATTAATGTAGAAAGGGGATGTTATAAAAAACTTAAAGGGCTAAGTCGTCAAAACCTCAAATTCTCGGGGATGTTTATGGAAAATTTTAGGGTTAAGGTTAGAAAAGGAAAAATTGGGGATGTTATAGAAAACTTAGGGGTTAATGTAGAAATTTCTACGTAAGGATGTGTGGGTATAGAAACTTAGAGGCTATGAGGTTGAAATTTGGGGATGTTATAGAAACTTAGGGTTTAAATGTAGAAAATTTGGGGATTTATAGAAACTTTGGGGCTAATTTAGAAATTTGGGGATGTTATATGAAACTTAGTTTGGTAACTGTGTTAAATTTTTGGGGACGTTATAGAAACGGACAGAAAGCAGAGCGCAAACTACTGGATGAAAAGTCGTGGAGTTGGATCTAGAAAAATGGATCGTAGAGTTAGTGTAGATAATAAACTGCTGGGGTTGAGGCTGCCAAGTCCTGTAAAAGGATAAGCAAACTAAGCTTTATGAGATGCGTGGTTAATGTAGAAAAGATTTGGGGGTGAGTGTTATAGAAACGTGATGATATAAATGTAGAAATTTGGGGATGTTATAGAAACTTATGACTTAATGTAGAAGATTTATGGGGTATGTTATAGAAATCAGTTTGACGTGTCTAATGTAGAAAAATTTTATATGTTATAGAAACGTATGGTTAATGTAGAAATTTGGGGACGTTATAGAAACGTATGGCTAATGTAGAAATTTGGGGACGTTATAGAAACGAATGGCTAATGTAGAAATTTAGGGACGTTATAGAAACGTATGGCTAATGTAGAAATTTGGGGACGTTATAGAAACGTATGGCTAATGTAGAAATTTGGGGACGTTAAAGAAACGTGTGGCTAATGTAGAAATTTGTGGACGTTATAGAAACTTAGGGCTAATATACAAATTTGGGATGTTACAAAAACGTATGGCTAATGTAGACATTCGAGGATGTTGCAGACAATTAAATTTGGGGATATTATAGATTGCCTGAATATTGGCCTATAGATGCCGGACGAGTCTTGTTTTTCTGTTATATCAATAACAATGTACACAATTTGATATGGGGAGGAAGGAGGGTGGAATTAGCATAGAGAAATGATGGTTTGAGCTGATTTGAGATGACCCAATGATATGTTTTGTTGTTATTGCTGACACTATTGCAATAAACAAAAGACAAGGCAAAACAAACATCACATAAGACATAACAGTGACTTAAATGTAAACATTAACAATTGTGAAATTAAATATTAGAATATTTCCTTTCATACAGGCTACATAGATGGAGAACGAAATAATTAAACACACAGAGAAGTGAACTGGTGACAGACATGACAATTATAATGAAGTCATGGATGGACTTTGAACGGACGACAAATGACAGGATGACTTGGCTTGACATTGGTGAAAGCCCATGCTCATCAGGGTAATGAATGAATGAATTAGTTAATTATTTAAAATTTTAACTTTTTCATTTATCTGCCTATTTACATGATCATTTATGTATCGCAGAGGCGTCTAATATGAGTTTGTGCATGGAGGCTGGCAATCTCATCGTGTAACACTTATTGCTACAGACACAGCCAGTGACACAGCATATAAATGCTTTGATGCAGTCTCCCTGTTAGGGGACCGACTGCATTTGTGGCTCCCTGCTCCAGAAGGAGCGAAAGGGAAAATTAAGGCATCTAACTAATGAAAACATTGTTTACTTGTGATATCTAATGAACGTAAAGAGTAGCCTACTTATCATATCTAACGAACGTAAACTTGTCTACTTGCCTTGAAGATAATTTTTTTTTTAAGTAAAACTTTTGCCTTGTTTTGGCGAGGCGCGTCCCGTTCAACCTAGTCGGTTATATTAGGGCGTATGTCCAAATATACAAGACCTTTAGGTCTAGAGGATACTATAAATTGATCTTTTTTTGATGATAATGACAAATTAACAGAAACACACAACTCAGTAGAGGCCGCACTTAACTGTATGCATCAATTCTGTTGTCATCCTGTTTGTTTTATCATCCCCGTTGAAAGGAGTAATGACGATCCATTTCCTGCTTATTATTATTTCTCAAGAAACACTATTCCTTCACTTGATTGCCAAACTTCGAGAGCGCATTATATAGCGACTTATGTTTCACAAAAATATCCAAGTAGAAACTATTCACTTCAAGCAGGCTTGAACTACACAACTTAACACTGAATCACAAGTCCACTTTTTCTCAAGTTGTCGAGACCGCTATTATACTCTCTACTTTCAGATTAGCCATCCACAGTCAGTTGGAATTGTCAAAACGGTATAAAGTGTATCGTTCAGTGATCGGTGACAGGATTTTATGGGCCCTCCGGACAAGGTGGTAATCAAAATGACGACGAAAGAAAAAGAATGGTCAAAAAAACTGAGCGACAATACGATTGGTTAAAACCACGGTCCTACTTCTAAACATTGACACGCGCGCTCAGGGAACGCTAACAAGGTTAAGACTTAGGCGTGTACATCATTGTAACTGGACAATTATCCTGGTGTAGTATCTCATAGATTGCGTTCCCACATTGATACTGTTATAGACTTTTAACCGTAGCCCCGTGCCCCACCAACAATAAATATCTGAGGTTACCAAATGTCGTACGCCCTAATATGTAATTAAGTTATATCAAATTATGATGCTTAACACTTACTTTACAATTGACATCTCAAATTATTTTAAATAAGTACCATTGTTACAATGTTATTAATTTTTGTAAAATATACTATCCAGTAAAAGGCACACATGTTAAAAAATCTGGACTGTTTTCATGTTTCTTCCATATTTATTTGCATAAATCAGATCTGTCTATCTATCTATTATCTAGTATCTATCTATCTATCTCAATTATTTTCATCTATCTATCTATCTATCTATCTATCTATCTATCTATCTATCTATCTATCTATCTATCTATCTATCTATCTATCTATCTAATTAGCTATGTAACTATCTATCTATCTATATAGGTAATCCGTAATGCGTAATAGATAAAAACTTGTCTGTGTGCATGAGCGCAATACCATATCCCACTCTCCCTTTGTGAAATCTAATTAACTATTTGCATATCACTATATGAAAGTCGTATTTATGTTTAATTCTGATGACAAATTATTGTTGCCTATATTCAACATCATTATCTATGTTTGAATTCGTAGGGATACTCAAAATGCGATAGGGAAATTATAGGCCCTATCTATTGAATTGTACTTTTACAACAAAGCGGAAGCTCATTCTTTCAAATTTGGCAATCGAGATTGTTGAAGACTAATCTCCCTGTTATTTTTTTTTTCTTGTCGCGGCGAAATAATTCGGGTTCCGTAATCGAAACCTAATAGTATCACAACGTTCAGTATACAATCCATCATGTAAATTGGTATCCGATTCTGCTCTCGGGTTAGTGAAAGGCAAAAATAATCTTATGAAAAGAATACCACAATAAGTCTGGTCTACATCACATGATAAAAAAGAGGATAGACGGTAAGGTGTAGGGAAGTCTCTTACTGTTCTAATTTCTATCCCTACGACATAACAACTATCGCAAATGTTATTGTTGATTAATATGCTCCTCGGGATGCTGAAGGCAACTGAAGATATGTGATTACTTAGACCTCACGTGAGGATTGTAGTTGGTTTTACAATAACAGTTTACATGTGGACCCATTAGATAAATTAGATAGATTTAGATATTTAGAATAAAGATAGATAGATAGATAGATAGATAGATAGATAGATAGATAGATAGATAGATAGATAGATAGATAGATAGATAGATAGATAGATAGATAGATAGATGCTAGATAGATAGATGGAAATAGGATGTATGGAAGGAATGGATGGATGCATAGGATAGGTTTCAGGTTGGTTTGGGTGGGTGGGGTGTTTTTGGTGGTGTGGAATTGGATGGTGGATAGAATATATGATAGATATGTTAGATAGAATTAGATAGATAGATAGATAGTTAGATTGAGTGTAGTTGATAATAGATATAGATTTGAAAGTTTATTCGCGTCATTTTCTAATTAAGGTGTGTGGGGTAGTTTATATCCATCTACCTTTTCACCTTACAGATAGCATGAACCCACCACCAGGGTGCAGGACTTGGCCTAGTGTATTAAGCAACGAGAGCCTGCATCAAAAATTAACGCTGTACTGCAGCTGTGGGTTTTTCTGTATCAATTACTTTGACATGATGAAGTTATTGGCAACATCTCATTAGTCGGCTTGTACGACATGCCTGAAGAAGAAGTATTCTTGTTCTTTCTTTATCTCCAACAGAGAACCCTTTAGGGCTATATGGGACGTTCGGGTTTTAACTTTAAACTGCTATGCTGGGTCAGTTTACAACACCTAACGCTTAAATACGCGGTCCTATCATAATGAGTCCGTTGCCACGTTTCTTCACAGATCGTTTATAGGGAATAATGTGAAACTACTACTTAGCTAACATTACATAAAATTAAGTATTCCCGTATATTTGAGATTTGGACGGGTGACGTTACTCAAGTCGTAAGATGGCGTGCAGCTTTCATCCTAGTTGAATTTAGGAGCGTAGAGCGGTAGGCGTATAGTAACATTCTGTTTGCTCACGGAAGATTGAGCCAACAAGTGAATTGGTAAACAAGACAACTTGGAGCTATTTCGTTGAGGACGATCTGAAAATATTTTGAAAGATGTTGTAAGTTAAACAACAACTGTTTAGCCGTGAGGTCACATACCTAGATAACCGTGGGCATGTTACGAGTATTAATTCCTGACATTAAATACACGTCAATCCGTTCATAGATCGGACAAAATCGGTTAAGCAGTGGATCCTGTCTCTCGCAGTTAAAGTTAGAGGAATTTCGGGATCAAATACTGGAAGCTTCATGGCACTAGTCTCCCATTCTTAGGCCCTTCAATCGGATCCAGATGTTGCCAGTGTCCTCCCTGAGACTTTATATATATATATATAATATATATAGTATATATTATATAGATATATATATATATATTTCTATTTTAGATAATATATCTATATATATAATATATATATACTGAAGACACATTAAAAAACGCACCACTATTTATATTTAACCGAATTTACGAGAAGCTGGCAAAAAAAAAGTGATATCATAACTGGGATTAATGGATTTTTTAAAAATTTTTCCGTATTTTTGCAGCATGAGGGTAGAGAGCGAATGGCTGCTGGAATGGAAAACGTGCAAGATTCAAACCTGAAGGGTGTGTTGTACAAAAACTACATGAAAACGATTCGAAGTTTTATGAAAGTTACACGTGCAACACGATTCTCAACAGCTATGACCCTGAAAATGTGTACGCGTTGTGGCAGTATACTCGGTATAAAAAGGCCGTTGAGACAAAACACCCGTACATGTGCTTGAAATGCCACGACTATCTGAAAACGACCGCCAACGAGCCATTGGTATGTTGGAGACCGGAATGAGCTCGCGGGCCATTGCCAGAAGGATGAATTGCCACCACAGCACTATTGTACGTCTCAATGAACGTTTTACGGAACCACTGGCAGTGCCGGGATAGACTTCGGAGTGGCCAACCACGAGTTACTACCCCTGCGCAAGATCGTCATTATTGTGCTGAGTCACCTAAGGTTTTTGACTCTCCCGGCAAGTCAAACAGCAAGAGCAATAGTGGGTAGAACATGGTCAAGTCTCTCGAATGACAGTCATACGACGACTCAAGAGATACAGGCCTTACTGCAAGACGACCTTATGTTGGGCCAAACTTGACTCACAGACATCGTCAGCAGCGCCTGCAATGGGCAGAGCAACAAGTCAGATGGACTAGACTGCAGTGGAATGCTGTCCTATTCACAGACGAGAACAGATTCAACATATCCTTTGCAGATGGACGTATGCGGATTTAGCGACGGTGTGAAGAGCGCTTTGCAGATTGCTGTGTCAACCGATTTCGGGTGGCAGTATTCACATTTGGGGAGGATTCAGTTTTCACCATCGCTTGCCTCTTCACGTCTTCCGTGGAAATGTTAATGCTGTGACATATCGAGATGAGGTTCTGGATGCACTGGTTGCTCCTGCGTTCACAATTTATCCAGACTTGCAGCTTCTCCAGCAGGATAACGAACGTGCATTTTTTGTATTTTTGGTTTTCTCCCTTGCCTGCACAGAATGCAATGAATTTCATAACAATCAAATGTACAAATTAATGACCAGCATGGATTCATAGGAAAATGAATAAAGATTCCAAATATGTAAACTTGTACACACTTATATTTACATTTCACACTCTGTTCCTGGATTATACAGGTGGTGCGTTTTTAATGTGCTTCAGTATATATTATATATATATATTATTTATTTTGTAGTAAATATATATATAATATAGTGATAATATTTTTTTTTTATTTTTATATATATTTATTTATTTATATATATAGATTTTTTTATAATTTATTTATATTATTATATTATATTATATATTTTTTTTATATTATTTTTTATATCTTATATATTATATATTTTTGTTATATTTGATATATTTATTTATATATATATATATATTATTTTTCTTAAATTTTATTTTTAATATTTTTTATTATATATATATTTTTATATTTTTATAATATAATATTTATATATAATATATAATAAATATTTATTTTAAATAATTATATTATATATTATTAATATAGGTAATTTATATATAGATATATATATATATATTTTTAATTTTTTTTTATATATTTATATATATATATATATATACTGCGTCACCAGCACACACTTCTCTATGGCAGCGAGACGTGGACAACCTATGCTAAGCAAGAAAAAAGGCTCAGTACCTTCCATCTAGCAGCTGAGATTCAAAGATGTGTGTAAGACAGACATGAGAGCACTGGACATACATCCAGCAACCTGGGAAGATGAAGCGGCTGATCGCACCAAGTGACGATGTTATCTGCTGCGCCACCTCAGATTGGGCGAAAAGAAGCTCACACAGAAATCAGATGAGAGGAGAAAACGTCGAAGGAACACCAGGAAAATAAGCAGCTGAGGACTGTCACCTCAAGAGCGCATTCCAATAGTCAGTTATGACTGAAGGGGCTATTATAATACAGGCATACCTCGGAGATATTGCGGGTTCGGTTCCAGACCACCGCAATAAAGAGAATATCGCAATAAAGTGGGTCCCACCCATTTTTGTGGCTTCCCAGTGTATATATAAATCCTGTTTCCACTATGTATATTAAGTGCGCAATTGCGCTAGGTCTAAAAAAAAAAATGTACTGTACAATTAAAAATACTTTATTGACAAAACCAATACTAATCTTCATCGTCTGAGCCTTCAGCGAATCGTAATCTTTTTGCTGGTGAAGAGTCAAAACCTATCGAAGAAGAAGGCATGTTCTAATAAATAAACATGAATAATTTGAAGAAAAAAAAACGCAGTATCTGCGAAGCGCAGAAAAAGCGAAGCGCAATAAAGCGAGGTATTATGCCTGTTATATCAAAGCTGTATTAACAATTTATGTTTTAACTTAATATAAAGTCTCCCATAATCTGTGACGTAATTTGCGCGTATTTTTTTAACGAACTTTTTCCTTGGCCAAAACGTACTCATTGCGGCAGAAGCAAGAAAGACATGAGAACATATGATAGCAATACTGCATCACTAGCCCCAGTGTTTCTCTCACAGTGTTTGTAAATATACACATACATTTTGAAGGACATAATTTTTCTTTTAATCCGCAATAAGCTTAAAAAACAAAATCATTTTTTTAAAATAGATACGTAGCTGTTTTTAAAAAAGAAATACTACGAAATACAAAACTAGTCAGAATCTCCAGTTTGAGTACCACTGACTAGTTCAGGTGACAGTATTGTCGACTCGAGTCAATGGGGTCAGACTTAAGTTATCATAAAGATTTGACTCAAGACTCCTCGACCGTTGTTTTTTATTAGCAACTCGACTCCACTCGGGACTTGCCAATTTTGGCGAAAGAGCTTTGCCGTTCTCATTCATAAGGCACTCATATTGTATTTAAATGAATGAAACTTACACGTCAATAGAGGTTGATCACATGAAAGCGGCAAGCAAATAAAACACTAACAATAGTGATTATCATTGGTCATATTATTTACAGTCATTGTTTTAATAAAATCGATGGTGATTATAAACAGTTGTAGGTCCAAAATGTGATTGGACGTGGGACTTTAAAAGCTACTTGATAAAGGTGGATTTGAGCTGAAATGATAACTTGCCACCCCTATCGACACCTGGTATTAAAGTGCAAGATGTAGGTGTCTTCTCTGATTTAGAATGTTGCTGTGTGTGTTGCAGTAGAACAGTTCACAGGGTACACCACAGGCAACATGACGTGCAGAGTCATAGAAATGGTAACTTCGCTTTAGTTTTATACCATTTATTGCACGCCACAAAACAGTCATGATATTTATGTCATCACCAGCATAGTATAACGAATGCAGCATTCAAAATCATATTAACTGATAGTCATGTAGGATTCAATACTCAATAGTTGTATTGTAAACAGTTATCATAAAGTTCTGGTTCGTGAAGCTGTATAAATAATATATATAACTTCTGCAACAGTGTCAGCTGCAGATCTTCAATGTTCATAGACAATAATAAATGCTCCCTTTCTGATGCTAGCAGATCAGATGTATACAATAAGTCCGTTTACTGTCTGCACGTGAATAGCATACTGGGCATACAGGTCAAACCGACCTTTATAACGTTTCTAAGTCTAACCATCTGACTTGGACGTGATCTCTGATATAACGAATCCTGGAACACAGACAATAGTCTTGTTGGTCTAGAGCGACCCATATATATATAACTAGTTCAGGTATAAAGATACCGGTGGCGAAAATCCTAGTCAAAGTACCTCTCCATATTGAATCACACAGGCGAGCAAGGAGCGACAAAATGACGAACTTCTAGATGATAGCAAAAAGTTCGATACAAGAGGAATTACCTTTCTTCGGAAATCAACCACGAACATATGCCTCCAGGCAGGCTTGAATAATACTGGGAAATAGTCTAGTTAGTTAACTAACTCACAAAGACAATGTATTTCCCTCAGAAAATCACAAGACGCAGGTTGCGTCCGCTCGCTACTCAGACCATTTCTAAACTCCCAGCTGGGCGGAACACACAGAACGAACTCCCAGTTTTTGACATGCGCAGAACTCATCTACGTGAGTATCAATTCACACAAAGCAATTCTAAGAACATTCGAGATAAAAGTCTTACACAGTCGCGCCTTTTATGGTCATGAACAGAAGCGTTAAGACAGGTTTCAGACATCTACAACAGTTGACTGATACTACCAAATAAGGAGATATGGTCACGCTTCGTTCAAGAAATTATAGACCGAACGTGTCTCTATACAAGAGAAGGCAAACTCCTAAAAAAATTGTAGTCTCAATAACTCGGGTTATGTCCCTTTGACTGTAAAAAACATAATACACACTTCAGTCAAAAAATGATCATACATACGAAAAATGATCATACAAAGACTTTGGAAAAAGTAATTATTTGTGCGTAACATTACCGCACCCTCCCGGGAAAAAAAAATGAAACATTTTTTTTTTTTAAATCCTGGAGCCGGAAAAATCTAGGCTCCTAACGCACGTATGATGCGCGGATATATACCTAACAAAATAGCTCAACACATGGAGCGAAACTGAGATCATATCCCAGGTCCTTAGAGAAAAAATTTATCTAAGTATTCGCGTATATATTCCAGGAAGGTGCCACCAACACAAGCCACCATGATGGCAACATCATAATAAAAGTCAAATTACTCTCATACCAATATATGAAATTAAATATATTATTATGATATCATATAATGTGTTGTGCAAACAGCGGTGTAATATATTAATATACCGCACTATTTTATTACATTATATAATGCATCAGTAATTAATAAGTAATACAATGTTGTTCTTTGTTGACATAAACAAGCAATAGAAGATGTGGACATCATCCGCTCCCAATCTAGGACAGGACTTGATATCCTCAAAGTTCCACAATGGACATAATCTCGCAGACTTCAATGATGTGCTGCGAAAATATCAATAACACAAATCTTAAAGACAACTGGTAAATCTCTTAATACAATTATGCAAATATATTATTTAAATGTGGCCGAGTGATCTTTTGGCCCGTATATCACTAACTAAGCCTTCTTAGATAATTACATGGTACAATGTTATAAATTTCCCTCAAAAAAAAGTGAGAAAAAATCTACTAACATGTCATTATAATATTGGACTGTATATCAGGAAATATATATATATATATGACAGAAGAATCATGTGGAATCGTGTGGGCATCTGGACAGAATGTCTGCCATTACATTGTCCGAACCACGGATAGCTCGAACCGAGAAATGAAATGGTTGAAGAGCTATGGCATAACGAGTGGACCTCGAGCTCTTCAAGTTTTTGCTCTGAATAGCAGTAAGCGCTTTCTGGTCGGTTTCCACAATGAAATGTGCGCCTAGAAGAAATCTTTGTAACTTCAGAATAGACCATACCATAGCCAATAACTCACGGTCTAAAACCGAGTAATTCTTTTCTGCAGCATTTAATTTCCTAGAGATATACATCACCGGATGCAGAGTATCAGAATACTCCTGCATTAGTGCCGCCCCAATCCCAGTTGACGAGGCGTCACTTCGAAGAACAAAAGTCTTCTCAATAGTAGGTAACCTAAGAATAGGTGGAGATGAAAATAGGGCTTTAACCTGGTCCAATGAGGATTGACATTCTTTAGACCAGCGGATCAGATTAGGCGACCCTTTCTTCAATAAAGTAGAAAGCGGTGCCATAATGGAGGACAGATTCGGAATGAATCGTCCGTAGAATTGGATCAAACCTAATAGACTCCTTACTTGTTTCTTCGTCTTAGGGACCGAAATGTTAAGTATTTTTGAAACATTGTGGTCCTCTGTCTTTAAAAGACCACGACCAACACGATGACCTAGGAAAGAAATCTCACTAAATCCTATAAAGGCTTTAGAGGGTTTTGCAGTCAAGTTATACTCGCGAAGAGTAGACAGTAATTCGTATAAACCCAAATAGTGATCTTCCCAGGAATCACTGAATAGACAGATATCATCTAGGTATGCTATGACATCTGTACGATATGCGAGAATTCGCCGCATCATGCGTACGAATGTAGCAGGGGCGTTCATAAGACCGAAAGGCATGAAATTCCATTGGAATAAACCCCTAGGTGTAGAAAAAGCTGTAAAAGGTTTGGCACGTTCAGTTAGCGGGACTTGCCAATAACCTTTAGACAAATCTAGTTTGGTAAAGAATCTAGAATTAGAAAGTTTATTGAGTAGCTCTTCTAATGAAGGCATAGGTTCAGCATCGAACTTCGTAACTTGGTTCAATTTGCGATAATCTACGCAAATGCGAATGTTATTATCCTTCTTTCGAACAATAACCATAGACGAAGAGTATGCTGAAGTGGATGGTTCAATGATTTCCAAACGTATCATTTCATCCAATTCTTTTTCGACTTGAGACTGGAAATGGATAGGTATTGGATAGGGTCTGACTCTGATAGGATTATGATCAGTTAGCACAATGTCATGTTCAATGACATGTGTGTGTGTCCCGGGATGTCTGTAAGAACATCCTGAAATGTTTGCAACATCGAAGAAACTTGTCGATGTTCCTCCGCGGAAAGATTTGGAGAAACGGTCACGTTTTTTCCAAGATTCCGTAGAATAAAGTGGGACCATAGAAAGAGGAAGATTGACATCAGAAAAAGTAGTTTCCTCATCCTGTATAACTGACAGAGATGAGTACTGACCATGAGGTGCTTGAGAATTGTCCGTTGCCTGGAAAATAGGCTGCAAATAGTCAGGTCTTTCATAAAATTCCGTGAGCATATTTATGTGGAAAGTTTTATGCTTTCCATCAATATCGACAACATAGTCGACATCAGAAATTTTGGAGACTATTGCATATGGACCTTTCCATGCAATTAGAAGTCTGTTCTCCCTTGAAGGAAGTAGAACGAGAGCTTTGTCACCTGGACAAAGTTGTCGTAGACATCTATTCTTATTTGCAAACTGCCTTGCCTTTTCTTTAGCAAATTCGGAAGACGAAGTTGCTAGCTTGCATGCCTCGATGATCTTTTGCCTAAGAGCAATGACGTACTCATAAGAAGATTGAGTCTCATCGCTAATATTATCGGCAGTGATTAGATCGTGAAGTAAAGACATAGGGCCGCGCGGTTGCGCGCCAAAGACAAGTTCAAAAGGGGAAAACCCTGTATGTTCATTGGGGACCTCTCTATACGCAAAGAGAGCCGCGGGTAAGACCCTGTCCCAATCCTGAGGATGATCCTCAGTTATTTTACCAAGTAAAGTTTTCAGAGTCCTATTTAAACGTTCGACCAACCCATTAGACATTGGGTGATAGATACTGCTGAGAGACCTTTTAATGTGTAGCATAGACATTACCTGTGACATAGTGTCTGATATAAGTTGCGTGCCATGGTCTGACAATATTTCTCCGGGAAAACCCAAGCGAGAAAATATCAGCCAAAGAGCGTCTGCGATATCAGCAGTTGAGATGCTCTTGAGAGGTATTGCCTCTGGCCAACGTGTGCACATATCGACACATGTAAGAATAAATTGATGTCCTCTAGCCGACTTAATTCTAAAAGGACCGATAATATCTATTGCCATTTTTTTAAAAGGGCGAATAGGAATGTCAGCAGCCTGGATAGGCGCAGCATGTCGTGGTCCTTTAGATTTGACCTCCTGACATACTTTGCAAGAGCGACAGTACATTCGTATGTCCTTGCTCACAAATGGCCAAAAGAAAGCCGCAAGAACCCTCGACTTTGTACGGGAAAAACCCATATGTCCAGCACATTGCGAGTCATGAGCATGTTGCAATATTTGCAATCTCATGCTCTTAGGCACAAGAATTTGTGAATGAGTGGACGTAGTCGAGTCTTGTACTATACGTACAAGTACGCCGTTCTTCATAGAAATCCAAGACTTTCTATTAGTATTTTGATTAGGATCACCTTTTTTTGCTAGAATGAAGAATTTTTGTAAAGAAGGATCTTCTTCTTGCAATTTGATAAATGAGTCACGTGTAATAGTCAAGTGACTATCTTGGTCATTTACTTCATCATTATTAGTTAATGAAGTTTGAGGTGGATCCAGAGCATGTGCTCTTGTGACCACCGCATTGGTAGCTTCAATGTTTTGCTCTTCCCAAACAGCAATCTGCTGTGGGGTACATTCCCTAACTCCGTGAATACGACCAATAATAAGGTCCGCAATAGGGTTTGGAAGTAGACACGCGTGGACCTCTCCCGTGAAGAAAGGAGTAGCAATATGTATTATGGCAGTAGGATACTTTTCCAACGTGCCACCAAATGTGACACATTTGATGACCTTTCCTGTAGCACAGGATGGATCTACAAGAGATTGCCTAACGCCGACAGTAGTACATCCAGAATCAAACAACACCGAGACTGGATTACTATTTACAAGCCCCTTATGTAATATAAGAGAACCTCTCCCATCATGAGCAACATTAGCAGGAAGAGCGGGCAAAGGATGACCACAGCTTAGAGTACTAACGGTCTTCGGATCAAATAAAGTACTGCATTGGATACATTTATTTGCCCTACCAAAATCAAAAGATGAGCATCCGATAGCATTATGGTCTTTATCATTATTAACCTGCTTATCTGCTCCCTGAGATTCTTGTTGAACAGCGTTTGTCTGTTGATATTTTTTTCTCTTATGTTGCGATCTACCGCGACCATTATTGCCTCTGCAATTATCATTAAAGTCCCTACTGTAATTTTTATCCTGGTTTGAGTTCCAGTTTCCATAACTGTCATTACCATCTCTATGCTGTTGAGAACCTCTATTATCTTGGTATTGAGGTCTCTGCAAAAAATATTTCCCTCTATGCCGATTACCTTTGTGAAAATTTCTAAAGTTAACCGGAGTAGAATACCGTGTAGTATTAGGTTGTCTCCAGTTCTGGGAAGAAGAATCACCCTGGAATTGATTACTATGGTTCTGGGCATAATTACGGTTACTCTTTTTATTGAAATTTTGCTGGCTACCCTGAAATTTACGCATAAAATTTGGGCCATAAGGTGCTGCCGAAGCAACTGGCAGACCTTCTTTTACTTTAGAGTTGCTAATGGTTATGTGCGGATGCGCAGTAACATACTGGCTACAGTATTCTTCCATTTCTTTTATGTTTTTAGGCTTACGCTCATGAAGAAAAGAAAGAAAAGCTTCATTAACAGAAGACATAACCTTGTCTCTAAGTAGTAAGTCCATGAGAGCTTCAAATGTACTTTCTGTCTTAGACAACTCAACCCATCGTAAAAAAGTAAGACGTATGCTTGAGATGAATTCAGAGAATTCAACTCCAGTTTCTGGTAACATGTTTTTAAATTTAAGACGTTATCCGTCCTCGTTAAGTTGGTACTTCTTTAACAATGCTGCTCTGACAACCTCATAGTTGTTTTTGTCAGGCACATCTACCATACTCAACAAAGTCAAAGCATCACCTCTAAGTATCTTGGACAGATGATAAACATATAATGTTTTATCTATATTATGCACATTACATGCACTTTCAAATCTATCTAGATAAAATGTTATATCATCGATTGAGGGATTAAATGCTGGTAGATTAAGCTTGAAATCCTTAGCATTAGTCTTATCTGACACCTTATTTGCATCATTAGCATTACCAGCGTTCAATAACTTTAACTTCTCTAACTCTAAAGCTATGAGTTTTTCTTCATGCTCCATTTTTGCTTTTCTCTCATCAGACTCTCTTTGTAACCTTCTTTCTTCAGCCTCAGCCTGTGCCTGCAATTTTCTTTCTTCAACCTGAGCTTGTTTTTTCTAATCTTTTATTTTCAGCCTCTATTTCAAGTCTCTTATTTTCAGCTTCTTTTTCAAGTCTCTTATTTTCAGCCTCTTTTTCAAGTCTCTTCTCCTGAGATTCTGCTTCTCTTTTTTGTTTTTCCATTTCCATTTGTAATCTTTTTTCATCTATCTGCATCTGCAGTTTTAAATTTTCAGCATCTATTCTCTTTTGTTCAGTTAGTTCTTTCATTTTCTTTTCCTCCGACTTCAATGCCTTGGCATATTGAACAGTCGCAAATTCTTCTAATTTATCACCAGTCTTCCCAAGGGTTTTACCCTGCTCAATAAAGTACTCAAATGTAGACATGATGTCTAAAATGTGAGTACAGAACCTGAAATAATTAATTATCTTATTTCAATCTTAATAGCAACAAGACTTAATAAAGTGCTTG
The DNA here is from genome assembly GCA_024509875.1 of Oreohelix idahoensis. Lineage (NCBI taxonomy): Eukaryota > Metazoa > Mollusca > Gastropoda > Stylommatophora > Oreohelicidae > Oreohelix > Oreohelix idahoensis. Next base: position 4,837 of record JAMPIV010008901.1, on the reverse strand, counting down.
TATAATCACTATGTTTAACCCAATCTCTGTGGGAAACAAGACTTGACACCAACTTGTATTATCAAATGTATAATAATATCACAAGTCACCTCTTAATTATCAGTGCACTACCCAAATCAGTGCATAACCATCAGTTATTTATCATAACTGCACTTCAATAGTGCATAAGCAAAAAAACCACCAGTTAGTTATGATAAGTGCACTATAGACCAATAGTGCATGAGCATATATGTAACAATAGTGAAAGCTAACTATGCAAGAACTATGCAAACAATAACAAGACAATGTAAACAATAACAAAGGTCACCAACAATGTAAACACTAACAAAGATCAAAGTCAATGTAAACAACAACAAAGATCAAAGTCAATGTAAACAACAACAAAGATCAAAGTCAATGTAAACAATAACAAAGATCAAACAATACGAAAACATTCGCATAAGTCAAATAAATAAACAGCGAAACTAAAAAGAAATATCACAAAGAATGTGATGACAAAATGCGAAGATATGACAAACAAATGACGCTACAGTGTATACACAAAAATTTACGTAAAGAACTGAATAATAGAAAAGAGGAGACCTACAAATACAAACAATTGAAATCGAAACTAAAAAACAGAAAGAAAGAGAGAAAAAAAAATATACAAAAAAAAACGAAAATAAAGCACAACTCGTCACAACTAAACAGATATAGCAACGATTGTCGCTAGCAAATTTCACAGTAGGAAATTCGCACAGTCCCTAACGAAAACGCTAACAGTAGAACCTCTGTGACGTGGTATCTTCTACTGAAAGACACCGCCCAACCGAGAAAACCCGCTGAATATAAACATATAAATATACAAATACAAATAACATATAACATGTAACAAATAGCAAAAAGTGTGAAAGAATTTAGAAGGCTCAGCTAGAACATAAGGGCACAGTTCACAAACAAAACAGGCCACTTAACTTCTATGTATCCACAACGTCAGCACAGTTCAGAACAGGATGTGATCAGCATTCTTAGGACAATGATCCAACGTTGATCCATATCTGCTCTCATAAACTGCCATGACGAAGGAATGAGCTTCTGACAGGAAACAGCTTCTGAACTTGACCTTCTGAATTGACTTGAGCACTTGACCTTCTGAATCTGCAACAGTACCTCTGAGACCGGAACAGTTGTTACGGCACTTGTCCTTCTTCCTAACAGATCAGGAAAACTGCCAACTTGACGAGCAACGCCGGGTATTTTGAAACAATTTCCAAATCTTTCAGCAACGCCGGGTACTTTCAAAATCTTTCATCAAACATTGAGGTGATGAGTTGAAACTGTAATGTTGAAAGCTTGATGATGATGTCTGGGTTTGTTGACCCCCTTGATAGCTGGTATCAGAGTAAACCAACATATGGCCACCAAAAATGATAATGGTGCGCCAAAATCCCAGGTACGTTAGCTCCGTTATAACATACTACAGTTCAAGGAATGTCTGCATTCAAAATCATATTAACTGATAGTCATGTAGGATTCAATACTCAATAGTTGTATTGTAAACAGTTATCATAAAGTTCTGGTTCGTGAAGCTGTATAAATAATATATATAACTTCTGCAACAGTGTCAGCTGCAGATCTTCAATGTTCATAGACAATAATAAATGCTCCCTTTCTGATGCTAGCAGATCAGATGTATACAATAAGTCCGTTTACTGTCTGCACGTGAATAGCATACTGGGCATACAGGTCAAACCGACCTTTATAACGTTTCTAAGTCTAACCATCTGACTTGGACGTGATCTCTGATATAACGAATCCTGGAACACAGACAATAGTCTTGTTGGTCTAGAGCGACCCATATATATATAACTAGTTCAGATATAAAGATACCGGTGGCGAAAATCCTAGTCAAAGTACCTCTCCATATTGAATCACACAGGCGAGCAAGGAGCGACAAAATGACGAACTTCTAGATGATAGCAAAAAGTTCGATACAAGAGGAATTACCTTTCTTCGGAATTCAACCACGAACATATGCCTCCAGGCAGGCTTGAATAATACTGGGAAATAGTCTAGTTAGTTAACTAACTCACAAAGACAATGTATTTCCCTCAGAAAATCACAAGACGCAGGTTGCGTCCGCTCGCTACTCAGACCATTTCTAAACTCCCAGCTGGGCGGAACACACAGAACGAACTCCCAGTTTTTGACATGCGCAGAACTCATCTACGTGAGTATCAATTCACACAAAGCAATTCTAAGAACATTCGAGATAAAAGTCTTACACAGTCGCGCCTTTTATGGTCATGAACAGAAGCGTTAAGACAGGTTTCAGACATCTACAACAGTTGACTGATACTACCAAATAAGGAGATATGGTCACGCTTTGTTCAAGAAATTATAGACCGAACGTGTCTCTATACAAGAGAAGGCAAACTCCTAAAAAATTGTAGTCTCAATAACTCGGGTTATGTCCCTTTGACTGTAAAAAACATAATACACACTTCAGTCAAAAAATGATCATACATACGAAAAATGATCATACAAAGACTTTGGAAAAAGTAATTATTTGTGCGTAACACTACTGTTACTAGGGTTACCATACGTCCTCATTTATGTGGACACGTCCTCATTTTGGGGGTAAAAATTGCTGTCCGCACAATTTGATGTAGAATACCAGCAACTCCTTAACCACAGCAAAACACGGTGACTGTCTTTATTTCCAGCTGTTCAAAGACTTCTACAAATGTTTCCAGCTCTCAAGTCATTCTTTCTGTCACAGAACAAACCACCAGCTGTACTGAAAAAGGTTTTTGAGGATCCATTAAGTGAAATCTAGTTATGGCATGTTCAGTCCCTAATTAGTGTATTTCATGCTCATATTAGCAAATTTGAAAAGGAAGATAACTCCCTTATTGATGTAATGTAAATCCTTTCATCCTTGCAAGACCTCCTTCAAGAGAGAAAGGATATCAGTTTCATGCCACTCAAAGTGAAGGACATGCTAAAGCAAATGAAAAGTGATGGCTACAAATCTGAGGTGCAACAGTTTCACTGCAATGTTGAAGCACTGTATGAAGGATGTTTAGATTATTTAAAGATGTGGATGCAGCCTTTTCTTGAATTTTCTGGGTTTAAGTGGCTAGATCTTGAAGATATCTCCTGGGAAGATGTAGAAATAAGTATAACTTTTTTGATGGAAAAAGGTGTACAAATTGATGGTACTAAGTGTTTTGATCGGTTCTCCAGTTTGAAGAAATGTCACTATAATGTCCGGCCTATAATTTCCGGCCTATAACGTCCGGCCTTGTCGTCCTTTTCATGACTAAAAATTGAGAATTATCCTCCTTTTTGCGTTGAACGATATGGTAACCCTAACTGTTAGGAACTTGAGACTTGTACTAAAAGACGTTGAAACTTGTACTAAAAGATTTGAAACTTGTACTGAAAGGTTTGAGACTTGTACTAAAAGATGTGAGACGTACTAAAAGATTTGAGACTTGTAATAAAAGACTTGAGACGTACTAAAAATGTGAGACATGTACCGGCACTAAAAGACTTGAAACGTGTACTAACAGACTTGAGACTCGACTTGAGACCTGTACTAAAAAATTTGAAACTCGATTTGAGACTTGTACTAAAAGAAGTTGAGACTTGTACTAAAAAATTTGAGACTTGTACTAAACGACTTGAGACTTGTACTAACGACGTTGAAACTTGTACTAAAAGATTTGAGACTTGTACTAAAAGATTGAGACTTGTACTAAAGGACTGAGACTTGTACTAAACGACGTTGAAGCTTGTGCTAAATTACTTGAGACTCGACTTGAGACTTGTACTAAAAGATGTTGAGACTTTTACTAAAAGAAGTTGAGACTTGTACTAAAAGAAGTTGAGACTTGTACTAAAAGACTTGAAACTCGACTTGAGACTTGTTAGGGAAGACTTGAAGACAACTCTACAGATGACATGACGTATCTTTATAGGACAGGTAAGAACATTACATTGGGAAGTACCCAGGAAATTTCCTATAAGGGGTATGAGAAACTGGGACTTTCAATGAAGTTTAACACATGAACGAAGGAAATTTTTTAAATATGTACAAAAGACGAGGGTCTCTTGTGGCCACTACTTTTCAGATCCCACTTGATGCTGTGGCCCCGAAGGTGAACCGTCCATCATTGCGGTAGTTACGCCAATGGCTTAAACTTCTATCTCTTTTCGCATGTTTTATAGATGACAACCTTGGTGCGCAATATGGAATTGTTATTTATATTTACAAATGCACCCCATTATGAACAATAAATCGCGTGTAGTAGACAAACAAGAAGTATCTTGTCAGAAATGAGTCCATTTTCGTGGCTGTGGAGAAAGAAAACAAATGGAATAAAGTTATCGCACTGCATAGGTGAAAACGTTATATCCAACCCAACTTCCCCCCCTTTCCACCTGTAAATCTAATGATTTGTCACATTCTTTTCTTATATAATTATACCACAAATATCAGTCTCTAAGTATCACTTGCTATACCAGTACATGCGTGTGTTGAGTCTGTTTATCGCTTTTTTCTGGATTGTCTATCTCTTTTTCATTCGTGTACATTTTTTCATCTTTTGAGAAAAAAAATATATTAGGATATCATAATTTAGGATTTCTCATTTGTCTAGGTAGGACAAACTATCAAACGCTGCAGGGGATGTTTCGATTAAGCTCACAGAACAAGGCAGAAGTGAAACAGACATGGTATGGCGCTGGCTTTGGACATTTGATTGGCTAAGCAGTTATATGTCTTTCCCATAGGCGGAATATTTACAGGGTTCCTAGATAAAAAAAACCTGGTTGTGGCAGGCTTCAATCT
>JAMPIV010008900.1:0-32059 GCA_024509875.1 Oreohelix idahoensis | reverse complement strand
TGAAACACAGACCCCCCCCCCCCCCCCCCCCTTTCCCCCCAAAAAAACCCACAACAAAAATTTCTGTAAAATGACCGAAAAATCAAATTAATTCCCTAACATGCCAAAAGTGGCAAAAAATGCAAAATAATGTCTTAATAAAGGCTCTTAAATCAGCTTACTTTTTTTATGAAACATTTTTATATTGAACTGAGCAACGCTTTAGTTAAGCCACACACAAAAAAAAAAAAAAAAAAAAAAAAGATGCACAATCTTCAAAATCCTAGCCCTAGTAATCGGTGTGTAAAAGTGTTTGATATTGCTTGCGTTTTTCAATGTAGTTCCGTTCATCATTATTCTGCACTTAAGTGGATTTTTTTCTTTGGAGACACTCACTGCTGCTATTTCTCGTTTAAGCTGCTCAGACTGAGCCCTTTTTCTACAGCCTCGCTTCATTACACGTTTTCTTCTTTAAACGGTGTGTCAACATTGCGAGTTATTTATATTGAAACCACACAGTTCGCATTCCCGGTTCACGTTTGATCTGATGGTGTTTTCGTTGTACAGAGAAAATGTATCAGGTACATCCCTGCCTCACTTCTTGTTTTATTGGTTGGAAACTGCCCAGTTTGTTCTTCACCCTCACAGCTGCTTCTTGATTCCAGTGCACGCATTTTGTTTTTAATTATTATTAGATCGTCCTCCTGACACCTGAGTGTCGACTGAATGAGTGGTAAGAGCGCTTACATCTCGAGGCAAAGGTACCGGGTTAGAAACCTGGTCGTTGACACACTCCAGTATATCCAGCTGTAAAATGTGTACACGACTGTGCTCTTGAGTTACAGAAGGCAAAGGAAGCGAGGAAGGGAATGGGTCACCCTACCTCATGAAGCTGATAGCTAGTATAATGAAGTATGAAACACTCCATTCACTTACGGCATTATCTGCTTGAGATTATCTCTAACTTTTGTTTCAATATCTGTGATGGCGTTATGAATATTGTAATGTCCAAGTTTACAGCTAGGCTACGATACTGTACCCGGTGTGTGACCAAGGAGACAGCCGGTTGTGTCAGTCCCAGAGCCTCGCACGGGCTTGCTACGTTGACCCTTTCGATCATAAGTAACTGTCCTTCACTTTACCATTTCAGATGTTTATAATTTCTATTTATTAGATTGTCTTACGCTATCAATTCTTCTTGCAAAGGATCTGCGCTACTCGTGGCGGGCTGTTTTTTTTTTTTTTTGGGGGGGGGGGGGGGGGGAGAGAGAAAAGAGGGGGGGGGGAAGAGGTGTCAGTTTCCTTCCTATCCACGGGATTTGAGGATTTGTCTTCTAAAACGAATGCATAAGCACAGTGAGCTTGCGCCTTTGTTTTTCTCACCTTTTGTCTGTTTTTACCTTTTCATTTGCTTCCTTGGTCTATCCACAGTTTTAACTTATCCAAATTCCTCAAGCAGTTTTATTCCAGTTGTCTTTCCTTAGCGTCTGACTGTCCCCAAGGTGGCAGGTGGTTCGAAATCAGAGTTTTCATTCTCCTGGCTGAGTTGCCATCCAAGACTTACGTGGGACATCTACTAGTAGCATTCTGGTGTCAGGGTTGCCAAGTCTTTAGAGATCTTTTACCCCATCCCTTTGTGATCTCCCCCCCCCCCCCCCCCCAATGCCTTTGTAGCATTTAAACAGAGTTAAGAGCTTCCTCCCCAACTTCACTTCCGGACAGACTAGCCTTCAGTAACCTCTTCCACGGAGAGATTGCCTGGCGACGAAAGAAGCTTGGTACGTATGCTAACTTTATGAGTGACTTTTATGTGGTTATGTGACAGTGAAGGAGGAAGAAAATATAGTTATAATATGACGTTCTACTGCACTTTTTTTTTGGTGGGCTTGAAATTTTTAACATGGTTGGGTAGTCAGCGCCATGTCTAAATTCTTATTACTCACTTTTTTCTATCTGTTAGTTGGTTACAGCAGGGACTGTAGGTGGTTCGAATCCCAGTTGAGGGAACATAATTTATGGAATTTATTTTTTCAGAACCAGTAGTCCTAATGATGTCATACTTCCCCCTGGTTTTCTGGGTAGTGAGAACGGATGGCTAGCCTTCTTGGATAAGGGCGAAAAAATAGGTGCTCCCGTGTGCAAGTTGCGCACGTTAAAAATTTCACAGCAGTTGGAAATTGTAAAGAGTAGGCCATAAGGCCGCTGACCTGGCAAAATTAAAAAAATTAGAAACCTACCCCCCACAAAAATATTTATAGAATGTATGATTCCTATATACACACATTGAAATTCTTACCGGTGCTACGGAGTTCGTGCACTGTGCTGAGATCCTCCTTGTGTGATCTAAAGGAGGAGATCGGAGCACTGATGGAGTTTTCTGTGTGCAGTGAAGATAGTCCTTAAAACCAAAACCAAACCAAACAGCAGGGGCGTACTTAAAATATTTGGCACCAGGGAGGATTCCACTTTTGGCTTCCCAATCCTCCTATACAGAAACACACTTGCAAGTAAATTTTTAACAGTAATTACTGTCCCTCCCCCCCCCCCCCCCCCTTTTTTTTTCCTGGCTGTCACTTGGGGCGGACTTACACCCCCCCTCACCCACCCATTTAGTACGCCACTGTCTTACAGAGTTATTACTCTTGTTCTTTGCACGCCTTTCTGGCCTCAATAACGCACCAGATATTAGGATAAATAATGTCTATTAAAAAAAATTGGATAGTATATTCAGACGTCGCGATTTGCTTATGACAGAACTCTTCCTGGCCAGTTATTGTAATATAGGGTAAATGAACATTCGCAAATCGTGTGTCTTTATATTTTCCCCTTTTCCTAAAATAGTAGATTCTTCGTGCGTGTATTATCGCAAAAGGGGCTGCAGCGTGTGAAAGCTTAGGGTATGTAGGTTAATATTTAATTTACACTTAATTTGATATTAGTAATACACAGAGTTGACTTCAAATCTGTCCTAACGAGTCTCGGGTCGAGTCACATATCTCTTAGTACAAGTCTCAAGTGGAGTTGCAAGCGTCTACAGTTGCGTTCATGTCGAATCCCAAGTCGAGTCCCCGAGTCGAACTTCATATGTTATGTAAAACTGTTTATAGCCGCAAACGCACTTAATCGAATAATCACATAAATCACTATAAATAATATTTTATTTTAAAAATATCTAGTTTAACTATTTTTACTCTTCTTATTTACTGATTGTTATGTCGATCAAAGTTATTTTTCAGTAATACATTTTAGAAATATTATCTTCTCACCGGCGAGTCGGTTCATCAAAATTAGGAAGTCTCGAGTAGAGTCCCGTAGCTAATATCTAAATCGTGAGACGAGTCTAGTCGCTGTGGTGACTTAAGCCCCACTCGAGTTCTAGGCGATTGACTCGAGTCGACAACACCGGTAATACATATTACTAGATCTTAATTAGATTTGTACAACATTATTAATAACTGTAATAGATTAATTTTTAATTTTGTTAAATACTGTTTGACTATATTATGCCGTTCCTTATGTATGTCTATTCTCAACACATATTCTTTAATTAATGGCGAATTTCATGCCCGTAAATAATCTAACATTACGATTATCTTTTGTTCATACCTCATATATTTTAATAGGAAATGTTATATATTACTATCTTGTTGACATTCAGTACAGTAAGGCTCCTATATGGAAATAGCCAATTCCCAGTTGTGGCCTGAGACGTATCATATAAAATATTCCCCAATGTTCTTAAAGCTATGTACCGTAAAGTCATTGTGAGAAATGAATTAACCAGTAAATATGTGCAAGCTAAACATTCTATGGATAATACTATTAAAAGTATGGTTCAAGAAGGAGACAGTTGCTGGGCGACCGTCCTGTTGGCCAAAAACGCGGCAATTAGCTTAGAATTGGATTTTAAAAATTTTAATTTTTTTCTGTTATTTAAAATACAGCCTCAGTGTTTGTACGGCGTTATTTTTTTAAATAGGGCGTTATTATATTTATAGCACGTTTCACTAGCTTTGCCCAACTTCAAAATGCTATATCTCAGCGAATATATAACGCATATAAGTGAAATTTTGTGTGAGAATTTGAAATGGTATAGACCCTATGAATTAAATTTTTCATTTAAATGCGGCCATTGGTTTCAATTTTCGTTTCTTTGCGATATAATATAAAATCCTACTTGCCAACACACATCACACACGCACACATATTGAAATGTCTACAGTAAATTATACGTCCTCATTTGCACATTTTTGGTTTATCAAGCAATTGGCATGATTTTAGCGTGAAATTGCGTGAAATTGCACTTCTTGAACATAAAACAGTTTATTTCCGGTGTTACGCACACATTGTCAATCAGTGGCGTGTCTACAAAAAGTATTGTTTGGTTAAGTAGGAAAAATGAGTCTGCGAGTACATTTTATGACATTACAGCAAATCACAAATAGGATTTTTAAGTATTTCTGCAATGAAGCTACTCGAGGAAAACTATATCATTCTATTTCAAACCCACAAAAGAGGACTATTCACGCCTTGGGGATAAGCAAACGATCATTGCACCGCTGGATAGCGACATTTGAAATTCCAGTGTTTTACACACGAAAAATAGGCCAAGAGTGGTGGATAATTTTGACAGAGAATTGATCCGCAGAGAAATTTGCAATATGTTTCACAATAATGTGGCAGTGACTTTAAGGAAATTGAAAATTTGGTTAAGAAAGAATAATGACATTGATATTTCCAAATCTACGCTACGGAGGACTATTAGGAGTTTGGGATTCAATTTTAGAAAATATGTTGGTGGTAGAAACCTTATTTGTGAGAAGCCTCATATAGCTGCAATGAGAAGCAAATATTTACGTGAGGTCAGAGAAATGAGAAGAGATTGTTATAATTTTGTGTATTTAGATGAAACTTGGATCAATGCGCACCACAGTAATGAACGAGAATGGCAATCATCTGAATGGAAAACTAAGAGACTAGTATCAAGTAGCAAAGGACAGCGCCTAATAATTGCACATGCAGGAAGCAGCCATCATGGGCTTCTAAATAATACTAAACTCTCATTTGTTTCAAAATCCACAGATAATAGGGATTATCATACAGAGATGAATGGCAAGATATTTCAAGATTGGATTGTGAATCATGTACTTCCTTCACTGGATAGACCGTCGTGTTTGATAATGGACAATGCTTCATATCACAACGTTGTGGCACCAGAAGATAAAGTTCCTAATTCATCAAGTACTAAAGATGTAATAAAGATTTGGCTGACCAAAAACGACATTCCATTCAACGAAATGTCCCTGAAGCCTGAAATACTTGGAATTGTAAAAGAGACACAGCATACAAAGATATTTCACATAGACAAGGTGTTACGACATGTTTAACTATGTCGTCTGCTATAGTTGGCAGTGCGCATTTTAATGTTGAGAGATTTTGAATATTGAAGGACTTTATACTTCATGGTTTAGTGAACACAAGCCGCACGGTCCGATCGTGACGTGTGAGCGTTGATATGGTCACGCTTGGTGACTAATGTAATTGACCCTTTTTACCGTGACCGTCAAGCCATGAAGACGCGTTCTATTTCCTTCCAGTGTTCGGCTTCATATATTGCCGATTTATATTGAATTAAGGACATAGGGTCAGTCCGTATTATATTAAAAAAATGATGGAAGTATATGGTTAACATATACCAATTTGATGGAAGGATCGTCGAGCAGTTTATGATATATATTCGTCAAACTAGTGGGTCTCACTTCTGGTGGTCTATATAATTAGCCACGCATGTACACAGCCCACGATGTTCTGATGACAACTAATTACTTGGAACACTGACGGTAACAATAGATTCCAATTGGATCAATGCAGATATATTATTATTATGATTGAATTATTCATGATGTCTTCACATGTCTTGTCAAATAAAATGGATGTTCATTGGACTCAAAACCCGAGGTCTTACCCACATTCATTACGTTAAGGTTGGTTCATCAGATTACATTGTTGAGTATTAATTTATGCACGATCGCTCTTATGCTGAAGAACATTAATAAAACCACTAATCAAATGAAGTTTGTAAGGAACCAGAATAATTCTTGGACATTCGGCTAACCGAGGAGACAACCTAACCACTGACCCTCAATTGAATAATAAAAGAACAAGTGAACCATCCTTATCAACTAGTGGTCAGTGTGGGGATTTGGAATTTCTATTTCACGTTTAAGAACTGATCTACAATCAAATCGAATTTTCAAAATATCCCCTCGATCTACATTGACATTTCTTGCGCATGCGAATATGACGTCACGCTTAGCAACAGTCGAACGATCATGAATGTCACGCTAAAGTCAACGACATGAAAAAAAAAATTAATCATGCCTCAACAACCGAAAGAATTCTTGTCAAACAAGCATCAATACTACATGCTATATCCATAATCCCTTGACGCATGTTGACTCTGTGGTAACTGATTGGAAATTCAAAAGCTAAGTACTTTTCGTGCCGTATGCAAATGTTAAGCCCATGTCAGCCATTTCATAGGCATATTTTTCAGACCAATGTTTATCATTCAATGTGTCATTTATATGTATTTATGTAGTAATGTCTATGTCAGCGGGTTGGTTGGCTCGGGAATCAGAACTGATGTTATGTCTCTTCGGACGACCTCATCGGTTTTGTTTGTTCCATAGGGTAGTTAAATATTTTCATTTTGCAAAGAAACCCATTGAAGATTTGCCGATGGCTACCTTCGTTTGCATTTGAAATTATTTGACCTTTATTGTTAGCTGTGAAGTTCTGTAAATAACTGGTGTATTTTGCTGTACTAAGTTCCATTTTTATTCAGTTCTAGTCATATGTTCGTAATCTATCTTGTCCATCCTGATCTGACTATCTTTTAGTTCATATAATAATATATTTGTCTGTTAAATGAGTCCATTGTTACGTCACCATTTTTAGTCAGCTTTTGACACATTAAGAAGACTATCAAAACCCCAACAGCCCAGGGTAACTGTCATAGAAGATAGCAATGGGGCTCTGCTCAATGAAAAAACAGCTGTAATGAGAAGGTGGACAGAATATTGTAAAGAATTATATAACTGTAAACTTGACACTGACTTAGGCATATTAAACAACATTAAGTGCGAAAACAGAGAACTCGGAAATGCAGCAATACTACGGGAAGAAGTGGAAGAGGCTATATGTTCGATGAAAGGAGGGAAGTCACCGGGTGTGGATAATATACCAGCAGAGCTCTTGAAATATGGAGGACCAGATATAGTAAAAATCATGACAACAATTTGCCAGAAGATATGGAGTACAAAAAAATGGCCAAAAGAATGGACGCAGTCATTAGTAATACCGCTTCCAAAGAAAGGAAATCTAAAAATGTGCAAGAACTACAGAACCATTAGCCTTATTAGTCATCCAAGTAAGGTGATGTTAAGGATACTTTTGAACAGAATAAAACAGAAATCAGAAGAAATCTTGTCAGAGGAACAGGCTGGCTTTAGACCAAAAAGAAGTACCTCAGAACAAATCTTCAATATTAGATTACTGATCGAAAAACATCTCCAGCATCAACATGATTTATACCATAACTTCATCGATTTCACAAAAGCCTTCGATCGAGTCTGGCATGAAGGCTTATGGCAAATAATGAGAAAATTCAATTTTGATACCAACATCATAGATATCATTGAAGCACTATACAAGGACGCAAGCAGTGCTGTTTTTGCAAGCAACGACATTGGAGAATTTTTCAAAACAACTGTAGGAGTTCGCCAGGGATGTATCCTGTCACCAGTGCTCTTTAATATATAATATATAACCAACATTACGTTAAATGGGCAAACGTTAGAAGAAGATAACACCTTTAAATATCTCGGGTCCACTATATGTAATGATGAAAGATCAAGTAAGGAAATCAAGACAAGACTTGAGATGACCTCAGCTGCCATGACAAGGTTGAATGTGATCTGGAAAAGTAACATCAGTTTTCATGTGAAGATCAAATTATACAAATCACTTATATTATCTATTCTCTTGTATGGGTGTGAGGGCTGGACACTCACTGCAGATAGAGAGCGAAGGATTCAGGCTTTCGAGCATAAATGTTATAGAAGAATTTTGCGCATTTGCTATAAAGAGCACAAATCAATTGTCTATGTTAGAGAGAAGATAAACACCTATGCAGGCCACCAAGAACCACTTTTGTCAATAGTGAAACGTCGAAAGCTTGCCTGGTTTGGGTATGTAACTCGTCATGACTCCCTTTCGAAAACGATCCTCCAGGGAACAGTCGAAGGTAAACGGAGAAGAGGAAGGCAAAGAAAATCCTGGGCTGATAACATCAAAGAATGGGCAGGACACGGTTTTTCCACACTTGTACGCATTGCTGAGAATAGAGAGCAGTGGAGGACCCTGTCTGCTGATGCTTCCACCATGGCACCCCTACGACCTATGACGGGTTATGGGTTGAGATGATGATGAGTTCAACCCTGACCTTAATTGTGTACTTCCGATTGTTCTGCTCGGTTTGTAAATTCATTTTATGTCTGATATTGTCACTTTTGTGATGTGCTGCTGTTTTGTACAGCTTGGTTTACTGTTCGTCTTATATTTATTCATTTCTTATATTAATAATATAATAATATTATAAATTGATTATTAATAGAATAATAAAATAATTTGATTAATTTTCACTAAAGTACTTGATGACTAAGTGATGTCATCAATTTGCACTAGTAGTCCAAGACACTATTATTTGTTTATTATGACTAAGGCATGATAGCATAATATATTGAGAATTAACTATAAATTTATGGTTTGCCTTGAGTATAACAGGCATATTAGATATTAATTAGTACACTTTCCTAGTACTACAGTGTTCACTGGGCACATACATATATAAATAATTGAATAACATAATTATGGACGGATGATATCCATAATTATTAGATGATGATATTAGATGCATGATATAAATTCAGCATCATAAATAAATAAGTATCATTTACTTTTTGGGGTTTATGATGGTATGAGTAGGTAATACTATTATAAAATATTGAATAAAAATAGTTCTTGAACTTACAACTAATATTAAAATAATATTATAGTTGGTTATATTATTGAGTAAGTACTTACATTATTAACTTCAAGATGCTTAACTTGGACCATTTCGTTAAAATTGGAAAGGAATTTAATAAAAAAGGGGACGCACTTCAGGAATTCGCAATGACTGAACTTGCGAAATATGAAGCAAAAATGGAGGAACAGAAAGCAATTGCTAAACGAGAAGAAGAAGAGAGAAAGGCTGCATTGAAGAAGGAAGAGGCAGAACTTGAGATGAAGGAAATTGAAAAAGAAAATAGATTAAGAGAATTAGAGGAAAATAAAAGGAGACAAGAAGAGATTATAAGGCAACAAGATAAAGAATTAGCACTCATCAAGTTGGAAACAGCAAAATTACAGGCACAAAATGCTACTACCAGCCATGGTGATAATTCTCAAAATGTATCTTCATCCAACCAAAACAAAAGTTATTATAACTTTAAATTACCTCATTTTAAGCTAAATTTTGACGACCTAGCATCATATCTAGCACGGTTTGAACAGGTATGCAAAACAAATAATTTGGATAAATCCGCATGGGAACTAAAACTAAACGAATATTTAGTTGGTGAACCATTAAATGCAACGGAGAATGTTGATCCTACAATAGCAGGAGATTATGATGCAATAAAGGCTTTACCAGAGTTATTGATTGGTCACCTCAGCTCAGGTACAACATGGGTCAACATAATCCATATCCAAACAGATCATATAGTGCTAATACAAATAATAATAGTAACAGGTGGGATAACAATAATCAAGGCGCTAGACCCAAATATAACAGCCATCACGAGGGACAACGAAATGATTCCCATAACTATGTCCGTCGTCGGTCTCAGTCACGTAGACCTTCACATTATGATCACAATACAGGGGCGGCACTCACTAATAGTACGACCCCAGGGGTTCCACATGATGATAATAATAATCAGTCACAATCTTCGTCTTCATGTTGTGCTGTTAACTATAACGTGGCAAATAGTTGCCCAGATTGCAATGATGTTTTTCAGAAGGCCAAAGAAACAGTGCTGAATTGTGGACACCTTCAGACAGCAGTTGGTCTTTCGGCGAACGACGGCACGGGCACCCTGATGTTCAATAGAGGATTAGTAAATGGTATTGTGGTCTCAGTTTTGAGGGATACGGGATCCACTACCATTGGAGTCAGACAGTCACTGATTCACCCAAGTTGTGCTACAAATGAATATGTCAGATGCATGACATTTGTGGGGTACTATTAGTACTACCCCACAGCTATAATTTATGTTAATACTCCTTTCTTCACATGTAATGTTAAGGTCTGTATGTTGCAGGATCCAGCAGCTGATCTTACGGGGAGACGCATCCACGCCAGTAAGGACTGCACCCCAGAAGAAATTAATAAATGGGAAAGGAAGAATTTGCAATCATATGGCAATGCTAACGCCGTCATTGCTATAGCTCAATTACGTGCCAATAAGGTGAATACATGTGGCACAGCAGTTTCCAATTTCAGTCTGAGTACTATTCCAGAAGTTGATGAGGAGAAGGATGAGACTCGCCGACTAAATAATAATTATACTAAAGTATTGATACACCCAGTGGTAGGTAGGAGATCATTCCGAGGGAGATATACCTTTCCTCGACAGGATACTACTGCAAATCTTGAAAATAAATGTTGGCTACAGGATCAGATTATAACTGATCTTAAGAAAACTGTTAACGTTGTAAACAAGAGAAAGGAGTGTACTAAGAAGAGTGGGATGTTGAAACACATAGTTGGAGTTAAGAGTAATGGGAAGATACCCAATAAAATTAATACCAGCACATTGAAACAAAAGAATGTATGTAGTTCTTCTGATCCTTCTACTACTACATGTTCTACAAATTTACTATTACAGGGTAAGGGTCATCATACTCAGGCCCAACATGATAATCCAGGGTATAGAAAGAATTATACATACATGAGTGACAAACATTGCAATTTGTCTCATGCAACTAAGGTTGCACATCACTCGTGTTCCCATGTTAGTGACAATGGTCCTACATATACAGTAGAACTCCATTTATCCGAACCCCAATTATCCGAACATCCAATTATCCGAACACTTTGTCCAGAAAAAAAAAAAACCAGGCGCCACCAGTCACTTTAGACTACAATTCTGAATCTTTTGATGCGGCAAGCTTCAAATGTGTGCGAACAATTTGTAGAGGATGGGATGGGCTAATTGTCGGTCGCTTACATACAGGAAGTCAGTTAGATCATTATATCATAAAGTCAGTTAATATCTGGTTTACCAATCCAGTGTACGAGTGCGTTCTAGGCAGAACACTGGCTAAACAGACAGTTCAACTTAAAATAATTGTCTCTGCTACCACAGCAGAATAATTTTGTTGTACAAGTATTTCTCTGTGCGATAAGGCATCTTCCAGTAGGCCTAATGCATATAACAGGAACCGCAATGTTTTGTCAATTGAAACGAAAACAGAAATTATCAAGAGACTAGGAAAAGGTGAAACTGAGTCTTCACTTGCCAGAATTTTCAATGTTGAGAAAGCTACCGTCTCTGACATCAAAAGTAACAAGGATAAAATTATGAGTTTTGCATCGAAATTGGATAGTGAAAATGGGTCGAAGAAACGTAAAACCATGAGAAATGCGAAAGATTTGAAATTGGAAGAGGCTTTGTATATATGGTTTGTGCAAAGAAGAAGCAAAGGGAAACCTATCTCTGGCTCTCTATTGTGTGAAAAGGCACTTCAGTTCAACAATCAACTTGACGGTCCTCCTGACTTAAAGGCTAGCCAGGAATGGTTAAGAAACTTTAAATCTCGTCATGGCATACGAGAATTGGAGATTCAAGGGGAATCTTTATCTAGCGATGCAACTGCCGCTGAACATTTTCAAGAAACACTCTTGGCTTTTTCGGAAGAAGACGGTTATTCACTCGATGATGGGTATAATGCCGATGAGACTGGCTTATACTGAAAATCAATGCCTCAAAAATCACTTGCATCTCAGCGCGAAGCAGCTGCCCCTGGGTTTAAAAAGTGCAAATAGAGAGTAACAATTTTGGTAGCCGCGAATGCCAGTGGAAGTCATCGTTTACCGGTGCTAACGATCGGCAAAGTCAAAAAATCACGTTGTTTAAAGAATGAATGCAAATTTTAAAGTAATTTTTCTGCCTCCTAATGTAACAGCACTGATTCAATCAATGGATCAGGGTGTTATAGCAAAATTTAAAAAGATGTACAAGAAGGAAGTCCTGCGTCGTTTATTGTTGGCTGAAGATGAAGAAAGTGTGGTGGCGTTTTCCAAAAAGCCTAATCTCAAAGACTGCTGCTATATGTTAGCTGATGCTTGGACCACCCTGTCACAAGATAATCTCAACAAGGCTTGGAATAGATTGCTTGGGAAAAAAGGAGGAAATGAAACTACTGCAGTGGACACAAATGATGATTGTATAAATGAAGTTGTGGAACTGTTTCAAGCAATGCCCGGATTTTCGGACTGTGACAAAGATGATGCACACATGTGGCTAGAAGATGATAATGATTCTGGTTTTCAGTTTTTGAATGACGAAGAAATTTTGTCTTTTGGGCAAGAAGAAAACCAAATACATGTAGTGACCGATGATGAAGACTCCTCAGAAGTACATGATGTACTTGTAGATTATGAAGAAAACCCAAAACGTCGACCAAGTCCTGAAGAGGCCTTTATAGCACTAGAAACCGCGATGGCTTGGTACGAGCAAGAAGATGACAGCTGTTTTACACAGCTTCTGCTGTTGAAGAGAATGCGGGACTTAGCAGCCAAAAGGAGACTATCCAGTTTGGTGCAAAAGAGGATTCCTCATTATTTTAAATAGTGGGCTACATCTGTGCAAGTACATGTATACGTAAGTTGCGCATGGTTTTGAATCGTTTGTAATGTTATTTTGAAAACATTTCTCTTTCTTAAAAAACATAATTAATACAAGTAGTACATGCACTGCTGTGTAATAAAAGATTTTGGTGATACGGTGATCTAATACAGTGTGGGTATTATTATTATAGTACAAGTAAATATGTTTTAATGTGTATTTCCCTTGTGATGGTTAATTATTTTTAGAAATACGAGCGTATATGTACATGTACTCGATACATTATGTAATCCAATTATCCGAACATTTGATTATCCGAACGATGCTCGGTCCCAAGGGGTTCGGATAAATGGAGTTCTACTGTATTGGGAAATGTGCATACTCTCGCACTGTATTAGTGCGCAATCTGCCACAAGATACTACATGGCAGACACTTGGTAATTTCTTTAATTACACGGCAGACGTTAGTTTCGTACGTCTGTTGCCACCTACTAACAACAGGTATGGTGAAGCTGTCGTTACATTTCGTAACAAGAGAGATGCTCGAATGGTTATCGAGCGTGATAACGGTGCATACTTTCATCACCATTCTCTAAAATTACAATTGATACCTGATTCTGCGTCACGCAGATAACATGTTGTAGTAACACTGTTTGTCACACTCTTGATGACTCAGCATACGCAGTCATCAGTTATTTTCTTCCTAGTCATCTGTTCTTGTATGGCTGGTTATTGTGGGCTTTTCTATTAGGTTACATTTTTGTTGTCTTATCTACGATAACATTTTGTCTTTTTGTCTTGGTTATTTTGTTACCATGCCTACGATATACAGTAACGTGGTTGACTGTTCTAACTATGCTCAGCCAATGCAGCATTAGTTTCGCATATCGTCTATTGTCTTAAGAAAAAAAGACAGGTCTATGAAATTGACATGGGTTAACTGAGCACTCACTAAATTTCTAGGAATTTTATTTTATTAAATACCTCCAAAATTTGAGGTCAACATTTGCTACTAAATTTTACGCAAATGTATCTCTCCGTCAGATGTCAGCAACTACGGACTAGGAGCGAGTCTGCTTCAAGATCATGAGGTAATACTCCACCCAACCCTCTACATTTCAAGAAAACTCAAAGCGGCAGAAACTAAGTACTCCACGGTTGAAAAGGAGTTATTGGGAGTCGTTTGGGCGATCACTAAACTTGAAAAGTTTTTATTGGGCGCACCCTTTGTGATTCAGACAGATCAGAAGGCTGTCGCGTCACTACGTCAATCCAATCATAAAAGTCCGAAGTTGGCCAGATTTGCAATTGTATTGCAACCTTTTGACTTTCTCATCGAATCCATATCTGGAACCGAAAACTTGATCGCTGATGTACTTTCCAGGCATTCTGCTGAAGGCAATTAAAGAGTAACGATTGTCCATAAGTTCACAAAGATATATTGGACAATATATACTTTTCAAATGATTGCGTACTTCAACGAGGAAATTGTTTTGAACTAAATGCACAATAATAACTTATCGAATAATGTGCACTCATATACGGAACACAGTGGAAATTTATTCCTTTCTCTTCCATGGAACTCACCGTTAATTCTAAAGGGACATAACAACGGCTGGATCTTCACATCCAACATTATTTAGTTAATCCTTATTGATTTAATTAATACAATAAAAATAAAATGTGAGAAATAAATAAGAAAAAAAGAGATGAAATACAAAAAAAGAAAGAACTAATGAAAACAATATAATCTCACATAATTGTATAATCTAATTAGATGTATTTATGAATGTAATAATTGTTATATAAATTTAGCAAATATGTTTACATAATATATTATGTACTATTATTAGTTTGTTAATTAATTAAGTTAATTAGTAAGTAGTTAATCTACGCACATATTTAATTTTAGATACACCTTCCTAATTAATTTTATACTTTATCCTTTTCTTTACTTTACTTGTCTTTATTTTTCACTTCGTTCTTTACGATGACACGATAATTAATTTATTTAATTATATTTTAATTAGATTTATAACCTTCACACATACAATCATTAGTTAGTTTATTTTAATTATTTAGGATAATTTTCTTTACCCAACACATTATTATTGAGTCAAGAAAGACTGAGTTAATTACATAATTATTTAATGACGATTGACATTTCCTTTGGTTAATATATTAATTCATATTAAATGACTGATATTATATCGACATGACCACGACACTGTTCTAGACAGAACATCGTAGGCCGTATGTCGGGTTTTTGTTAAATTTTTTATATTATTGATTAAGATATTTCCAAAAAAAAAATCTATCTAACAGATTTTTTCCCCCGTCGGGTAGGGAATTGTTACGACATGTTTAACTATGTCGTCTGCTATAGTTGGCAGTGCGCATTTTTAATGTTGAGAGATTTTGAATATACTTCATGGTTTAGTGAACACAAGCCACACGGTCCGATTGTGACGTGTGAGCGTTGATATGGTCACGAGTAGTGACTAATTTAGGTCACCCTTTGTTACTTGATCGTCACGCCATGAAGACGCGTGTTTAACCCTTCCAGAGTTAGGCTACCTATTGCCGAGATATATTTGAGTTATGGACGCAGGGTCAATCCATATTTTGTTAATGGATAATGGAAGTGTATGGTTAGTATATAACCATTAGATGGAAGGATCTTCGATCAATTTATGATATATATATATTCGTCAAACAGAGGCGTTTCATTACCGTCTGACTGGATTACAGCAGAGCGTGTACATCGCCTTGATGTTCTGATGACAATTAATTGACTGGAAGATTTAGGATACCATAGATTCCAAATTGAATGAAATGCAGATTTATGTTATTATGATACTGAATATTCGTATGATGTCTTCACGTAAATTGTCAGAATAAATCGATGTATATTGGAGTAAAATCGAAGGACTTACCACATTCATCACTCAATTTGAAGGTTGGCTATTTGTGCCATTTTTATTGATTGTTTTAATGTCATGCATAATATGATCTTCTACGAAGAAAACCACTATAGCTTGTTTTACCAAGAGAAGGTTAGCAAGGAACCAAACTGATTGTCAACGACTAAGATACAGGCAAGACAATATATTAATTGACTCTCTAATAATGTCTGAACCAGAACCCACGACGCCCTGTATCACAAGGCAATCCATGAACATGGTCACAGATGTTTAAGATTGCCTCCTTACCATTCGCACTTAAACCCAATAGAATTAGTCTGGGCTAAAATTAAGGAACAGGTATAGCACGTTTCACTAGCTTTGCCCAACTTCAAAATGCTATATCTCAGCGAATATATAACGCATATAAGTGAAATTTTGTGTGTGAATTTGAAATGGTATAGACCCTATGAATTAAATTTTTCATTAAAATGCGGCCATTGGTTTCAATTTTCGTCTCTTTGCGATATAATATAAAATCCTACTTGCCAACACACATCACACGCACACATATTGAAATGTCTACAGTAAATTATACGACCTCATTTGCACATTTTTGGTTTATCAAGCAATTGGCATGATTTTTGAGTGAAATTGCGTGAAATCGCACTTCTTGAACATAAAACAGTTTATATCCGGTGCAACGCACACATTGTCAATCAGAGGTGTGTCTACAAAAATTATTGTGTGGTTATGAAGGAAAAATGAGTCTGCGAGTACATTTTATGACATTACAGCAAATCACAAATAGGATTTTTAAGTATTTCTGCAATGAAGCTACTCGAGGAAAACTATATCATTCTATTTCAAACCCACAAAAGAGGACTATTCACGCCTTGGGGATATGCAAACGATCATTGCACCGCTGGATAGCGACATCTGAAATGTCTAATTCCAGTGTTTTACACACGAAAAATAGGCCAAGAGTGGTGGATAATTTTGACAGAGAATTGATCCGCAGAGAAATTTGCAATATGTTTCACAATAATGAGGCAGTGACTTTAAGGAAATTGAAAATTTGGTTAAGAAAGAATAATGACATTGATATTTCCAAATCTACGCTATGGAGGACTATTAGGAGTTTGGGATTCACTTTTAGAAAATATGTTGGTGGTAGAAACCTTATTTGTGAGAAGCCTCATATAGTTGCAATGAGAAGCAAATATTTACGCGAGGTCAGAGAAATGAGAAGAGATTGTTATGATTTTGTGTATTTAGATGAAACTTGGATCAATGCGCACCACAGTAATGAACGAGAATGGCAATCATCTGATGGAACAACTAAGAGACTAGTACCAAGTAGCAAAGGACAGCGCCTAATAATTGCACATGCAGGAAGCAGCCATCATGGGCTTCTAAATAATACTGAACTCATATTTGTTTCAAAATCCACAGATAATAGGGATTATCATACAGAGATGAATGGCAAGATATTTCAAGATTGGATTGTGAATCATGTACTTCCTTCATTGGATAGACCGTCGTGTTTGATAATGGACAATGCTTCATATCACAACGTTGTGGCACCAGAAGATAAAGTTCCTAATTCATCAAGTACTAAAGATGTAATAAAGATTTGGCTGACGAAATGTCCCTGAAGCCTGAATTACTTGAAATTGTAAAAAATACACAGCATACAAAGATATTTCACATAGACAAGGCAATCCATGAACACGGTCACAGATGTTTAAGATTGCCTCCTTACCATTCTCACTTAAACCCAATAGAATTAGTCTGGGCTAAAATTAAGGAACAGGTAGCAACAGAAAATAGGACGTTCAAATTAAAAGATGTTGAAATACTTACAAAAGCCGCCATCTCGAACATAGCCAGGGATTATTGGAAGAAATGTGAGAACCATGTGTTACAAGAGGAAGAGGAATATTGGACGAATGATGGTTTGTCCTTCATTCAGCCGAGATTGATTATCAATTTCTCAGAGACATCTGATTATGATTCGGATGAAGTTTAATTTCTTTAAAGATGACCTTACCGTTATTTACAAGCACATTAGAGGAGCAACGTTCCATTATGATATTTATGTCAATGACAAACAATGTCACGAGTATCTCCCATGCAGATCATTTAAGAAATCATCTTCAACAGGTATTCATATGCAAACGTGATGGCCACATTATTGTAATAGTAGACACGCCTATGCCTATTCAATTCACAGAATCTGTGACTGAAGTGGTAAAATTTCTTTTCTCGATACACAATAATTAGTATGCCGACAAAGATCAAAGGATTTCATCCGTTTATGGGAACTGGACAAGATGCACAGATATAAAGTATATATTTGTTGGGTCTAACCCAATATAACATCGTATGCAAAAAATGGCATTAATACGTTAGACGGTTAATCAGATAATTACATTTGAAGTTGGGCAAAGCTAGTGAAACGTGCTATAGCAACAGAAAATAGAACGTTCAAATTAAAAGATGTTGAAATACTTATAAAAGCCGCCATCTCCAATATAGCCAGGGATTATTGGAAGAAATGTGAGAACCATGTGTTACAAGAGGAAGAGGAATATTGGAAGAATGATGGTTTGTCCTTCATTCAGCCGAGATTGATTATCAATTTCTCAGAGACATCTGATTATGATTCGGATGAAGTTTAATTTCTTTAAAGATGACCTTACCGTTATTTACAAGCACATTAGAGGAGCAACGTTCCATTATGATATTTATGAACCGCAAAGTGGTGATACCTATTGAAATAATTAGATCAATGAAGGTCCAGTTTGGTAGCGCATTAAATGTCAATGACAAACAATGTCACGAGTATCTCCCATGCAGATCGTTTAAGAAATCATCTTCAACAGGTATGCAAACGTGATGGCCACATTGTTGTAATAGTAGACACGCCTATGCCTATTCAATTCACAGAATCTGTGACTGAAGTGGTAAAATTTCTTTTTTCGATACACAATAATTAGTATGCCGACAAAGATCAAAGGATTTCATCCGTTTATGGGAACTGGACAAGATGCACAGATATAAAGTATATATTTGTTGGGTCTAACCCAATGTAACATCGTGTGCAAAAAATGGCATTAATACGTTCGACGGTTAATCAGATAATTACATTTGAAGTTGGGCAAAGCTAGTGAACGTGCTATAACAAAGCTAGAAACATGGTTTGTGTTAGGTTAAGTTGTTTAACAGAGCTTGAAACATGGTTTGTGTTAGGTTAAGGCTAGTTGTTTGACAAAGCTCGAAACAGGGTAGGGGTTAAGTTAAGGTTAGTTGTTTTACAAAGCTAGAAACAGGGTTCGTGTTAGGTTAAGGCTAGTTGTTTGACAAAGTTAGAAACAAGGTTAAGGTTAGCTGTAACGTAAATAAGGACAGCCACTCGGGCAACATTGGGCAACATAGAGGACGCAGTCTCCTGTTCCAAACTTCTACCAAAAGCATTGCACGTAATCTGTAAAGATATATCCTTAAATGTGTTACTAATAAGTTGGACTTGCCTTGTCGTTCAATCAGCACAAACATCTGCCAGATAAAGAATCTGATCCGAATGGCGGCCATACTGAATACAGTATTGTCCTTTATTTTGTAAACTGTGCTAGAAGTACTCAAAATGTGATGACGTAATTGTTCTACTTGAGTTGTGCTGTTCAGCGCAGAAATAATAAAAATAATTAAAACATCATACAGAGTACTCTATCTATCTTCCCTTCCAGTCATTACTGACCATAGGAGCGTACCTCCCGAAATAACTTTATGTTGCACGAGGTTGAGCAATGGTAGATCAAGCTGTTGCCCATGCAGCGAGACCTGGCCTGGAAGTCATAGGAAATGTCTGGCCGATACAGTCTGACATCAGTAGCAACCGCCTGTCATCAGTAGGATACGGAACCTGCCCTCGTAGACATGGTAAGCATGTATTAGCTCTAGAATTGCCAGTTAACCAATTAGGATCGTGTCATCTAAGGAACCTCGAGAGCACTACAGCAGTAGTTAATCGTAATTCATGTTTGGAGTTTCTACTTGATTTTGTTCGGTTTTATATCGTTTTTGTTTGTTTGGGTATGTTTGTTTGTTTGTTTTTTTTTTTTTTTACAGACAAGCATAATTGGTAATTATGATTTGCCCTATTTACAATGATTTGACAAGTGTGATGCCACTTTCCCATATTGGCAGTTGTTGATATTATCTGGAATTTAAAACAATATATATCCGAATTATAACCCATCAGAGGTTGAGCGGGATATTTTTCATCATTAATATAAAACAAGGAGCTAGTCTGATCATCAGACGTAGCTTCTTTATCAGAAAGCTTTTGGGCTCTTTATCTTCTTGATGCTATAGGGCAGCGGGCATGTTTGGGTCATGACTCTAACGTGTCATCTCTTTCTTTTTTTTCTGCACTGCCCCAGAGCGTGAGACTGGCGAAATGGTTAGAGTGCTTCCCTCTCGCGGCACGGTTACCGGTTCCGGGATCAAAACCTGGTAACTCCACGCTCCAGTCTAATCAGCTGTAAATGGATACCCGCCTGTGCTCTTGAGTTAGGGAAGGCAAAGGCTGTGAAGAAGGGAAATGGTCATCCTGCCTCATAAAAAAACTGAATCTTGTATGGTGAAGTCTCTAACACTTCATTTATCTGCGGCAGTGTCTGCTATGAGACAACTTTTCCTTTTTGCCTACATTCAGAACTGAACCCAATCCACCATTAGCAAACGAATCTAAGTACTGATATTGATTTAGTTCGGTTTTTTTAAGAACCATCTTCATTGCAGAGGGACATTAGTGCTCCGATCTCCTTCCTTAGTTTACACAAAGAGAATCTCAGCACAGTGCACGAACTCCTTAGCATCGGCGAGGATCCCAATGTGTGCATACGGAAATCACACATTTTATAAATATTTTTGTGGTGGGGAAGTTTCGTTTATTTTTAAATTTTGCTAGGATAGCGGCCGTATGGCCTACTCTTTACGATTTCCAACTGCCGAGGGATTTTGTCATGCACAACGTACACACGGGACCTCCTATTTTTCCTAGAAAGCTAGGTATCCGATCTCACCACCCATGATATCGGGGGGAATGGGGGTGGGGGGGGGGGGGGGGAAGAATGACATCATTGGGACCAACTGGTTCATTAAAAAAAAATTCAATAAAAAATATTCCGTGTATTGGGAACCGAACCCGGGTACCTTTAGAATTTGAAACGGACGCCATATATCTTAGCTACTCCAATCCCAGTACTGATATTAGAAGGAAGCATTCCGCTTTATTTGAACGTGTTATGAGAAAACGTGAACTTGAATATATCACGGCAACAGGAAATACTGACAGAAAAAGAGATACAGGACGACAGTAAGATAAGATGCTGGACAGTTTGACATCATGGCATGGAAAGACGTCGACAACCGAATCGATAAACAGCACAGGAGACAGGAAGTTGTGAAGATTCATGATCACCTATGTCAGCAAGCATATATATATATATATATATATATATATATATATATATATATATATATATATATATATATATATATATATATATATATATATATATATATATATATATATATATATATATATATATATATATATATATATATATATATATATATATATATATATATATATAAGAGGGTCGGAGTGGCTAAGTGGTATGGCGTCCGCCTCGAAATCTAAAGGTACCGGGTTCGATTCCTAGTAGAGGGAATATAAATTATGGATTTCTTTTTCAGAATCAATGGTCCTTATGATGTCATACTCACCCCCCCGCCCCTTCCCGGTCTCCTGAGTAGTGAGATCGGATGCGTAGCCTTCTGAGATAAGATTGAAAAAACAGGAGGTCCCGTGTGCAAGTTGCGCACGTTAAAAATCCCACAGCAGTTGGAAATCGTAGAGAGTAGGCCATAAGGCCGCTGCCCTGGCAACAATTTAAAAATTAGAAACCTACACTTCACAAAATTATTTATAGAATGTGTGGTTCCTATATATCCTATATACACACAATGGGATTCTCGCCGGTGCTACGGAGTTCGAGCACTGTGCTGAGATCTTACTCGTGTGATCTAAGGGAGAAAATCGGAGCACTGATGGAGTTGTTCGTGTGCAATGAAGATAGTCCTTAAAACCAAATCAAACACGATAATTGAAGAAGTCCCATCTGATTATATGTGTGTATGTTACACGAGATTATATGTGTGTATGTTACACGAGATTATATGTGTGTATGTTACACGAGATTATATGTGTGTATGTTACACGAGATTATATGTGTGTATGTTACACGAGATTATATGTGTGTATGTTACACGAGATTATATGTGTGTATGTTACACGAGATTATTTGTGTGTATGTTACACGAGATTATATGTGTGTACGTTACACGAGATTATCTGTGTGCATGTTACACGAGATTATCTGTGTGTATGTTACACGAGATTATTTGTGTGTATGTCACACGAGATTATATGTGTGTATGTTACACGAGATTATATGTGTGTATGTTACACGAGATTATATGTGTGTATGTTACACGAGATTATCTGTGTGTATGTTACACGAGATTATCTGTGTGTATGTTACACGAGATTATATGTGTGTATGTTACACGAGATTATATGTGTGTATGTTACACGAGATTATATGTGTGTATGTTACACGAGATTATATGTGTGTATGTTACACGAGATTATATGTGTGTATGTTACACGAGATTATATGTGTGTATGTTACACGAGATTATCTGTGTGCATGTTACACGAGATTATCTGTGTTTATGTTACACGAGATTATATGTGTGTATGTTACACGAGATTATATGTGTGTATGTTACACGAGATTATATGTGTGTATGTTACACGAGATTATTATGTGTGTACGTTACACGAGATTATATGTGTGTACGTTACACGAGATTATCTGTGTGCATGTTACACGAGATTATCTGTGTGTATGTTACACGAGATTATATGTGTGTATGTTACACGATATTATTATGTGTGTATGTTACACGAGATTATTATGTGTGTACGTTACACGAGATTGTATGTGTGTACGTTACACGAGATTATCTGTGTGTATGTTACACGAGATTATATGTGTGTATGTTACACGAGATTATATGTGTGTATGTTACACGATATTATATGTGTGTATGTTACACGAGATTATATGTGTGTATGTTACACGAGATTATATGTGTGTATGTTACACGAGATTATCTGTGTGCATGTTACACGAGATTATCTGTGTTTATGTTACACGAGATTATATGTGTGTATGTTACACGAGATTATATGTGTGTATGTTACACGAGATTATATGTGTGTATGTTACACGAGATTATTATGTGTGTACGTTACACGAGATTATATGTGTGTACGTTACACGAGATTATCTGTGTGCATGTTACACGAGATTATCTGTGTGTATGTTACACGAGATTATATGTGTGTATGTTACACGAGATTATTATGTGTGTACGTTACACGAGATTATATGTGTGTACGTTACACGAGATTATCTGTGTGTATGTTACACGAGATTATATGTGTGTATGTTACACAAGATTATATGTGTGTATGTTACACGATATTATATGTGTGTATGTTACACGAGATTATATGTGTGTATGTTACACGAGATTATTTGTGTGTATGTTACACGAGATTATATGTGTGTATGTTACACGAGATTATCTGTGTGTATGTTACACGAGATTATATGTGTGTATGTTACACGAGATTATATGTGTGTATGTTACACGAGATTATATGTGTGTATGTTACACGCGATTATCTGTGTGTATGTTACACGAGATTATCTGTGTACATGTTACACGAGATTATCTATGTGTTTGTTATACTAGATTATCTGTGTGTATGTAACACGAGATTATCTGTGTACATGTTACACGAGATTATGTGTGTATGCACACTTAACCAAGACGTAGAATAGAATAGAATCATCCAAATGGTGAGTGTCACGGGATTGCCTCCCAATGCTTTGCAGTAGTAGTCCACTAATGGTCACAACGCAAGGTCGTCCTGTGTATCTATCTTCGCGCATTTTATTTTAGGCCTGTAAACAGCAAATAAAATATTAGACAAACATAAAGGTATGTTTAGGCCTCGGGTTTCCCTTCCTTACGTGTTTAAAATGTTTATACAATACCAAACCTACCCTCTGTCCTGTACTTACTGTTCTTAGTCTTCTATCATTTACTATACACAGTATTAAGGTCTTTGTCATGTGTAGTCTGACCGATACTGTATAATAGGGGAACAACAGAAGTGATTGCGTCATTGTAACTGTCTTTTTCTCTTGTTGAGGTGATTACTGGCCCAAGACAGTATACATGTTGTTAGGTGTGTAGTGCTGGCGTATGATGAACTGGGTGTGGGTGCGAATGAAGGCGCGAATGTGTTTAGGCTCGTATCTATGGTGTAATGCAACCCATACACTCACATGCAGTAGTCAAGGATGCTTGAACACTGCTGGCACGTTTCAAAACATTTATTGACGATAACACACATAGCATCAACAGGAACAGTCAGTGTAAACAAGGTCATGCTGACCGGAAATCGTTAGGTATACATCAGGCATTCAAAAGGCTGGTAAACATTCTAATATTCGTCTATGGTCAATAGTAATGTTATTCAATGACAGTTCACAATACCGCTTTGGTATCTCTGACTAAACGCGTCAGATACCTTAATCACTTTGACATACAGGTACAACTTGGCATTCCCCGCCAATTGCACATTATCAGGCTGTAATATATTAGCCTTAACACAGGCCTCGTTATGACGTCATCTGTGTACTTCTTCTAAGCAGGTTAACATCAACCCTGCAGTAATGCTTATGTAGACATAAATACCGCCAATCTGCGGTTCCCACAATATAACTTCGACACTGGACTTCTGGATAATATAAAGACTAATAGTCTTGGATGGCTACCTTGAGCACAACATATAAGAACTGTAATGTAGGACCGGTGAGCTGTAGTTCACAGACTAGGTAGTCTTCTAACATGTTCTGCCACCGAAAGCGTAATAATGGAAAAAGTCGGTATTACCTGGAACCGAATCCTCAGAACACAATAAGGAACTCTGTCGTCATTCCGACGCACAGAGATTCACTGGGGAGACCTGCCAACGCAGTCACTTCGAAGATTTCCCCGAAAAACACAATTGACATTCGTCCCTCAGAAGCCAGCGTACATCACGGCCTGACGGAAGTCTATACTTGGCGCTCAAAAACCCTGCGCATGGGCACACACCCGAACTGTTTACCTTTGACCCTATCTTCATACAGGTCAAACCCCAAAGGATGAACGAACAGGGAAGACAACCCCTAATCAACCTGACACCGCAAGGTAAAGACACAATTATTCACCTTTGACTATGGTGAAAAAAACATAAGCAAATAACTTGACATATGACTTCGTCGAAAATGACAGCAACATATTACTCCCCCCCCCCCCCCCCCTGTAAAAAAAAGAACATTTTTTTTTAAAAATATATCTATGAGCAAGACAGCACAAGCATCACGTATGCGCTAATGAAAGAATGAACCTAATATCAGGTACAATGGACGCACAAATAAAGCGTCTGAAGAGGATACAAATCATCTCCTAACATAAGAGAAAATATTTCTCAAAGCAAAACAAATTTAGGAGGTATCATTAAAGAACCTGAGTTGCTGGCAACACCAAGACACATATCAAACATTTTTAAATACTATAATTATAGCAATATACAAATATCATCAATTACAATGCTATATTAGCAACATATCACTAATGGATGGACAAAATCAAATTTGTTAAATTCTTTATACATCATCCAAATAGTAAAACATTTGTATTACAATATATTAGGATATTAAGGACAGACCTAAGTCTGAAAGTGTATCAGGAAAAACTAGGACACAAGATTTAATTGGAATCATGTGGGCATCTTGACAATATGTCCGCCATCACATTATCCGAACCACGGATAGCTCGCACCGTGAAATGGAAAGGCTGAAGAGCAATAGCATAACGAGTAGATCTCGAGCTCTTCAAATCCTTACTTTGCATAGCCGTAAGAGCTTTTTGGTCGGTTTCCATAAAGAAATGCGCGCCCAGAAGGAATCTTTGTAGCTTAAGAATGGACCAAACCATAGCCAACAATTCACGGTCTAAAACCAAGTAATTCCTTTCTGCCGCATTCAGCTTCCTAGAGATATACATTACAGGATGCAGAGTTCCTGAATACTCCTGCATTAGTGCCGCTCCAATCCCAGTGGAAGAGGCATCACTACGAAGAACAAAAGTCTTATCAATCGTTGGTAGTCTTAAGATAGGATGAGATGAGAACAAATTCTTAACCTGATCCAATGAAGATTGGCATTCTTGGGACCAACGCACCATATTAGGAGAACCTTTTTTCAATAACGTTGAAAGTGATGCCATAATGGAGGACAGATTCTCAATGAATCTTCCATAGAATTGTATTAATCCCAAGAGACTACTCACCTGCTTTTTTGTCTTCGGAACCGAGATATTCAATATCTTCGAAATGTTTTGGTCCTCTGTCTTCAACAGACCATGACCAATCCGATGACCTAGGAAAGAAATTTCACTAAACCCAACAAAAGCTTTAGAGGGTTTTGCAGTCAAACTATGCTCACGTAAAGTAGATAGCAATTCCTTTAGACCCAAATAGTGTTCTTCCCAAGTATCGCTGAAAAGACAGATGTCGTCTAAATATGCGATGACATCTGCACGATCTGATAAAATTCGTCGCATCATGCGCACGAAAGTCGCTGGGGCGTTCATAAGCCGAAAGGCATAAAATTCCATTGAAACAGACCCCTAGGTGTCGAAAAAGCAGTCAGAGGTTTGGCATGTTTCGTCAAAGGGACTTGCCAGTAACCTTTCGACAAGTCTAGTTTAGTAAAGAATCTAGCTTTAGAAAGTCTAATAAGTAGATTATCTAATAAAGGCATAGGTTCAGCATCGAACTTCGTAACTTGATTTAATTTGCGATAGTCAACGCAAAGACGTATGTTATTGTCTTTCTTTCGAACAATAACTATCGACGAAGAATAAGCTGAAGTGGATGGTTCAATTATTTGCAGTTGAATCATTTCATTCAATTCTTTCTCGACTTGTGCTTGAAAATGAATAGGTATAGGGTATGGTCTTACTCTGATCGGATTACGATCAGTAAGTATGATGTCATGTTCAATGACACGTGTGTGTCCAGGAATGTCGGTAAGGACATCCTGAAATGATTGTAGCGTAGAAGATACCTGACGCTGTTCCCCAAGAGACAAATTCGAAGAGACGGTAACGTTTTTCCATGATTCCGTAGAATTAAGTGGAATCGCAGGAAGAGGTAAGTTAACGTCAGAAAAAATAGTTTCCTCATCCTGTATAACGGACAGGGATGAGATGTGACCATGTTGGACTGGAGAGTCGTCCGTCGCCTGGAAAATAGGCTGCAAATAGTCTGGACGTTCAATAAACTCTGTAAGCATATTTATATGAAAGGTTTTATGCTTTCCATTCACATCGACAATATAGTCTACATCGGAAATTCTCGAGACTATAGTGTATGGACCTTTCCATGAAATGAGAAGTCTGTTCTCTCTTGAGGGAAGTAAGACAAACGCTTTGTCTCCAGGACAAAGTTGACGTAGGCGCCTTTTCTTATTAGCAAATCGCCTAGCTTTTTCTTTCGCAAATTCGGAAGATGAAGTTGCTAATCTGCACGATTCGATAATTTTTTCCCTAAGAGCAATGACATATTCATATGACGATTGTGTATCATCGTCAATATTATCGGAAGTTATCAAATCGTGTAACAAGGACATCGGACCGCGCGGTTGCGCGCCAAAGACAAGTTCGAAATGCGAAAACCCTGTATGCTCGTTGGGAACCTCTCTATAGGCAAAGAGAGCTGCAGGTAGGACCCTGTCCCAATCATCAGGATGATCCTCCGTTATCTTGCCAAGTAAGTTCTTTAGTGTCCTATTAAGACGTTCAACCAATCCATTGGACATTGGATGATAAATACTACTGAGAGACCTTTTAATGTCTAGCGTAGCCATTACCTGAGACATAGTGTCCGAAATTAATTGAGTGCCGTGGTCTGACAATATTTCTCCGGGGAATCCCAGACGAGAAAATATGAGCCAAAGAGCGTCAGCGATATCGACAGTTGATATGCTCTTCAGAGGAATAGCCTCTGGCCAGCGCGTGCACATGTCAACGCAAGTGAGGATAAATTGGTGTCCTCTGGCTAACTTAATCTTAAACGGGCCAATAATGTCTATAGCCATTTTCTGAAACGGCCGAATAGTAAATATCTGCAGCCTGAATAGGTGCAGCATGTCTTGGACCTCTAGACTTGACCTCTTGACAAATTTTACAAGATCGGCAATAAATTCATATGTCTTTATTAACAAATGGCCTAAAGAAAGACGCAAGGACTCTAGTTTTAGTTCTGGAAAAACCCATATGTCCAGCACACTGAGAATCGTGTGCATGTTGAAGAATTAAGGCTCTCATACACTTAGGCACAAGAATTTGCGAATGCATAGACTTGTCCGAGTGTTGTACCATTCGTACCAATATACCATTCCTCATAGTGATATACGATTTGTGATTCGTAATCTGATTAGGATCCCCTTTCTTTGCGAGAAGGAAGAATTTCTTCAAAGAAGGATCCTCTTCTTGACGCTTAACAAACGAGTCATGGGAAATCACCAAGTGCTCGTCTTGGCTATCAACTCCATTACTATCATCAGATGAAGTTGGGGGATTAAGAGCTTGGGCTCTTGTCACCACTGCATTGACCGTTTGAATGTTTTTTTCTTCCCAAATAGAAATTTGTTGCGGGGTGCAATCCTTAACCCCATGAATACGACCAATTATAAGATCCGCAATAGGATTAGGAAGAAGACATGCATGGACATCTCCTGTGAAGAAGGGAGTGTCAATCCTAATAATAGCAGTAGGATAACTTTCCATAGTACCACCAAATGTAACACATTTGATCGCTTTTCCAGTGGCACAGCAAGGATCTATCAGAGACTGCCTAACCCCGACGGTAGTACATCCCGAATCGAAGAGCACTGAGACTATACTATCATTTATTAGACCTTTATGCAAGATGAGAGATCCTCTCCCATCATGCGCAACTGTAGCAGGTAGAGCAGGAAGAGGGTGACCACAAATTAAAGTAGATACAGACGATGGATCGAACAGTGTTGAGCATTGGGGGCATTCAGTTGCTCTCCCAAAATCGAAAGCACAACCAGTGATAGCATTAGAGTTCCCACTATCATTTACTTGATTACAGGCTCCATTAAACTCTTGTTGTGCAGAGGAGTTTGCCTGCTGGTAAGCTTTTCTTTTGTTATATCTAGGTCTACCGCGATTATCATTTCCCCTGTAATTGTTATCATATTGTCTATTGTAATTATCATTCCGGTTTGAATCCCGGTTTGTATATTCACCATCGTTATATTCTTGACGTCGAGAATGGTTATCCCGAGCAGAAAAGCTTGGGTAGTTTTTATTGTGATAACCTTTGCGAAAGTGTCTAAAATTATTACCACCAAAATTACGAGAACTACCATCTCGTCTCCAGTTCTTAGAAGAAGAACCGTTATATGTTGGATTACTCGGATTCTGAGTGTAATTCTGATTACTTCTCCTATTCCAGTTTTGTTGAGCACCCTGAAATTTCTTATTGAAATTAGGGCCATATGGTGCTGCCGAAGCAACTGGCAACCCTTCTTTTACTTTAGAATTGCTAACTGTAGCATGGGGGTGCGCGGTGGCGTACTGGCAACAGTATTCCTCCATGTCTTTTAAGTTTTTGGGTTTACGCTCATGAAGAAATGCAAGGAAAGAATCATTAACAGATGACAAAACCTTATCTCGAAGTAATAAGTCCATTAGGCCTTCATATGTTTTCTCAGTCTGAGACAACTCAACCCATCGTGTAAATGTACGACGTATTTTTGTAACAAACTCAGAGAAATCTACTCCATTTTCTGGCAACATTGTCCTAAAACGAAGACGATAATCTTCTTCTTTTAGTTGATATTTTTTAGCAATGCTGCTCTGACAACATCATAATTAGTCCTGTCATGTTCGTCTATTGTCATAAGAGTAGTCACTGTGTCACCTGTAAAAAATTCCATCAGTTGTTCGACATATTTTTCTTTTTTACCTTATGCGCATCGCATAAAAATTGGAATCTATCTAGATAATCCGCTACGTCATCCTTTAAAGGATAGAAATGAGGTAATTTAATCCTATTAACAAACTCCTTTGTCGTACTTGAAGATGTTTGCTGAGCACCCGTACTCGCCACTTTCAATTTCTCTAACTCCAAAGTTGCGAGTCTTTCCTCAAGTTCCATTTTCTGTTTTCTTTCCTCATGTTCCATTTTTGCTTTTCTCTCTTCGGCCTCAGCTTGAAGTTTTCTCTCCTCAGCAGCAGCTTGAGCTTTCCTCTCCTCTGCAGCAGCTTGAAGTTTTTTGTCTTCCATTTCCATCTGGAATTTTCTTTCATCAGCAGCAGCTTGAAGTTTTCTCTCCTCAGCAGCAGCTTTTCTCTCCTCAGCCTCTCTTTGATACCTTTTTTCTTCAAGTTCTAATCTTCTATTCTCAGCTTCTAGCTTCTTTAGTTCAGCTTCTGCTTTCAATTTAATTTCCTCTTTTTGTTTCTTTTCTTCTGACTTTAATGCCACGGCGAATTGAGCAGTTGCAAATTCTTCTAATTCTTTACCAGCCTTACCAAGGGTTAACCCTTGCTGGATGAAGAAATCCAAATTAGACATTCTGTCTAATGAGATCAGAAACCTGAAAAATTAAACAAATTACCTTATCCCACTTCAATGGGAGACAAGTCTGTACTATAGACTTGTATACTTACTTCACTTTATTTCACTCTCTTAGTCTTAGTCAAAGACCTTGTATGGTTATCTTGTTTATAATATTTTATTAACAATCTCTATATGAAGAGTGTACCTTATTAATAATAATAATAATACATGACCAAGTATATGTATGTAGACTGTGTTTGACAATAATGTAGTACAATCATAAATACAAAGACAAAGATACAGAACAATGACCGAAAACGTTCGCGGAAGTCAAATAAACAATACAGCAAAAAGTAAAGAAAATGTTACACCAATGTGTACTGATGACCGCGAAAAGTAAACAAGACAAATGGCAACACTGTTATAAACAAAAAGGTGTAAAGAAATAAACGAAAGAAAAGAGAGACCTACAGATACAAACAAAACAAATCGAAAATCAAAGAATGAAAAAAATAACGAAAACAACACTAACTCATGTCGTCACAGCTAAACGTAAACAGCAATAATTGTCGCTAGCAAATTCCAATTAAGGAAAAATTTGCACCTACAGAACTCTATTATAAGACCACTATAATCTTACAGACCGTGGTATTCTCTTATAATAGACACCGCCCAACCTTAAACCCGCAAAAGAACACATGAAAAATACACAACAACAGTAGAAGTAACATAAATATATATAGCAATCAATTCAATGTGTTGCAGAAACAGTTCAGTCACAGCTGAAACTAAAGTAAATTTCTTGCTCCTTGCGAACACAGAAACAAAATGTCAAGCGCGCACTGAATGTCAGATCCACTGTAGCATGAAGTGGTCCTTCACGAACATAAAGTTACTATGACCTGCTGGTATCTTGAGTCTTGCACATTGAATGTTTACAATTTCACGTACTGTTTACAAACAAAAACTTGACCTTGAACAATGTAACTTGAATGCTCGGACGTAGAAAAAGTCAGTTGTTGACTGAAACGTGTGAAAACGACCAGCGGTACCGTTCACAAAAAGGGACTCGACTTGTATGCAGCAGTGGTCCCACGTAGCAAACGCCTCGATGCTAACTTCAGTACTTGTCCCCTGTTGTTAGGTTTATGTAGCATTATAACATAAATGCTAACACTGTTTAGTCTGTCCTGTGTAGCCAAAACTTGGAAGTGTAGAAATGTAAATTTCTGACCACACTGGAGACATCATAAATGTAGCAGCAGAGGCCACAGATCAAAAATGTAATGTGCACTTGTCCCCTTCTCATGAAAAAATTGAGCCCCATCAGCTGGCCAGACACTACCAGAAATGTAGCA